>JBAIZL010000001.1:63616270-63761270 GCA_036971475.1 Prosapia bicincta
AATGTGGAACATTAATCTATTGACATATTTTTGTTTGAAAGTTAAAAACGTTTATTCTAAAAACATTTACGGATATAAAAGTATTTTTAAATACAAACTTAATTTTATTGATAAAACGTACATAGTAATCTTTCGTGTTATGATTTTATTCCTATAACAAGATTGAGGCATATGACGAAATTAAGAGAATAAAAGTGGGAGTACCTCAAGGTAGTGTACTGGGTCCTGTACTCTACCGACGTTTTACCTATGACATTCCACCCATCCCAGAAGTAACAATTGCAATGTTTGCAGATGACATAGCATTATTAGCAAATGACAAAGACATGTATACATCTATGGACAAAGTCCAGACAGAAAGCAACAAACAAACTCCTAGAATCGACTGATAAATAGAAAATCAAACTAAATGAAGTAAAATCTGTCAGCACCAACTTCAACAATGAGGGTATTGAGAGATCGTACGCTAATGGAAGTTTACGAATTCATCATCCTTATGAAAATAAAGCTAAATATCTAAGTATAAACTTAGAAGCTAAACTAAGATGGAAGCGCCACATCAAGAAAAAGAAGGAAAAATTAAATCAATACAATCGGATATTGAAACCAGTTCGGCTCTATAGAAGCCATTTGTAGGGATATGCAAAGTGATCTAATGCAGAAATTCTTCAGATATTCAAAATAAGGAACTATGAAATATGATTAATTCCCCTTGGTATGTAAAAAACAAAGATATTCACCAATATCTAAATATTCCGACGATAACAGAAGAAATAAAGAAGGTGGCCAAAAAAACATGAAAGAAGACTTCGCCTTTATCTAGTGCAGTGGTTCTTCAACTATTCGATAACCAGTACAAGCTTAGAAAATTGAAGAAAACCGAACCTTTTGAGTTAGTGTAGTGTTGTGTTCTGTTGTTATAATAAAGATTATTGACTATCCTCCAGGCCAGAACTAAAGAGTGATTGGGCATTTTAGGTATATGAGTATTTAGGTTAAAATCATACAAGAAATGTTATTGGTTGGTCAAATAAGAACACTTTATTAATAATAGTAACAAATACATACATAAATAACACCCAAACCCACTCGCACACCCACACACACACACACAGTATATATATATATACTGGGCCTAGTTGACTTTGATTTAAAGTTGTTATTTATCTTATTGTATATTAGATATGTAAGGGCAAGTCAGAGAACAAATTTTTTTTTTAAATATTTTTTACTAAACAACTGTTTTGGAAAAGTCATTATTCCCAATCGTTTTGTTCATTCTGGCATAAACATGATTTGCCTTCACTCTCTTAGGTTATCCGCATTTTCTTTTATTTTAAATCATATCAACTTTAATAACATCTATAGTTTGTCACACTAAACCTTTCTACTGCTTAAAAGGAACGTATGAATGCGATCAAATCTTGCTTTGAAACAGACATACAAAAGTTATAGAACTAAGTCGTACTAACAGTTGGTTCCCCGTTTTTTAAATAGAGCCACGTCTAAGGTATTTTGATAAAAGTTAGTTTTTTTAAGAGATAAGGGGGAAACGACTTTTGGCTGCGTACAGAAAAAATGATGTCTGGTTTTGAAACATTCTTAGTGATTCGAAGAAAAAAGCGCAGTCGCATTCCAAGATTTCAATTTCACCCTTTCACGGCATTCCCTGAATATATTTCATTCACGCTAACAGTTGCTTGGAGATACATTATTGCATTCCTGCGGAAAATATTTTGTGCGGAAAATAACAGACGTTTCAATAAAATTGTAGCTTATAGCTCCAAACATACGTTATCACTTACTGTGCAACATCCACTCAAATTGAAGGGTGAAAAAGTTAATCTTTTCGGATTTTGCTACACCTTTCTACATTTCTGGTTGTTCCCCGTCTCATTCCTTTCTGTTTGAAGCGGCAAACAAGTTTTAATTTTTCTGTGGTTTCCTTTAAATGTAAACCTTGTAGGTTCGTTTATCATTTCTTGCTACTCTCAAACCTATGTTCCTTTTTCTTACGTGTTTATTACGTGCCAATTTACATAAAACCCCATTAGAAATGCTTTTGACTTTACAAAACTGTTATGACGCTTCCATCTATCGGTCTAACAGTTTACCTCTCGCTTACGTTGTAGAATAATATATTTTTTTTTAACAATTCATTAGTTTCAAAGGATTTTTTTACTGTTTATAGGCCACACAACTAAATATATGAAAGGAAATATAAGAATCATCAATATTTAACCTTGAACTCAATGTTTATTGGTTAAATCTAGGAAACTGATACAGTTGTGCTAATAGTGAAAGTATTGGATTTAAACGAGAAACATTTTCTAAGGGAAAACATATTTACTAAATAATGTGTAATAATTACATCTGACTTCATTTATTATACGTTTACAGTATGATAAAAGTACTAAGGTACTATAAAAGTTTACCTTAGTGGGAATAATCACTACTTTAGGGTTTGGTTGACTCATGAAAATTTTAAAGCTGTAAAATTTATGAGTTTAAAATCGCCTGAGAGTTTCGTCCTAATAAATATTTAAAACTGACTTATAAATGTAAATATTTGATTTTAAATGTAAACGTTTATATGTTATTTCATAATATTTAAGTAATATTTAAATTTATATCCATTTTATAAATACATTTATTTTATTTTCACTTATATTCTATTTATAAATATTTAAAACCTAATTTCATATATTTTATTTATAAATATTTATATCTGAATTACGTTTATAAATTATTCGTAAGTATTTATATCATATTTACTTTTATATCTTATTTGTAAATAAAATAATCTTTTTTAGAATTTTTAGATTAATAAAACCAATAATGGAAATTTCTTTTTCTTTAAGAATTAAGGATCCCAGCCTCCAACACTTGTTTTTATTTATATTGCTAATTTTACTTTTTTTTAATATTTTTTAATCTTTTTATTTAAAAAATTTTGTACTCCAATATCTAAATAAATTGCAATGTGTTTATAAATACTATTATTAAATCACGTACATAAAAGAGCTTCTGATAAATCCACACTATACCCATAAATTAATTTGTAATTTTATTTGTTTAAGTTATTCCAGATACAATTTGCGAAAACAGTCGCATAATACAAAACCACTTTGTAACTGAACCCAGATAAAAAGCCCACTTTTATCCGGAACATAATTAATTCAGACCAGCTAAAGGAATCCAATAACAATAAATCTGTCACTCCGGAAGTTAGTTATTTCTTACAGGAAGCACAAAACGAACGCAAGACAAGTAATAAAGGAGCAGAGAAAATTTTTAACTCTCCAATTTTTTATTATATTTTTAACATTACAGTAAATATATATCCTAACTACTGTATTTATACACTGAAATCAGGCTGGGCAACCTATCTTCTTTACATAGAAACATAAAAATAGCAGTCTATTCATCTTCACAGTGGAGCAGCGTTTTATTCTATAAAATGAAAAATACTCTAAATATTTTGTGCAGGGCATCTATGTCAATATGTTTATTATTTAAAGTTATTTATTAACTGTATTTTTTTTTTTTTTTTTTTTTTTTGGTAAATTTCCTAAACGTTATTTCTCCACAAATGTTTCTCAGAACACCTCTTAGGCAAACCTTATAAACCTTACTCACTCCTACAGTTAAATAAATAGGAGGTGTATTTTCCACATAGTTTAATCATATTACCTTTTAAACAGTTCTCCAGTCGGGCGATATAATTTTATTTTGAAAAATCTAAAACCATTAAATAACAATTTTTCTCAACTTTTCCTACCATTTAAAGATGGAGATAATCCCTCTGCCAGATCGCCTTTGAACACTAAATATAAATAAATGATAGTCTTATAGATATTATAATTCATTTAAATTCTGAGCTGTAGAAATATGTACAAATACGTTTTAAAAGACTTCATATTTCTTAAAATATAGTTAAAGTGTTCTTCGTACATTAAAAATTTCTTTTCTGAGTGTTAAATGTTTGAATACACGTAATGATCTGGTTCAATGAGAAAATCTTTTAATATTATATAATAAAAGTAACAAAAGCATCATAAAAAAGGTTTACGCTTAACAAACGGTGTTTCAACTACCATAAAAACATCATCAGTTATGATAAAATTTTATTTTTGTTATAGTATTAGGGTTGAATTTGTTATGGATTTTAATATTTTCAATTCATATCCTCTACGGCTACAGCTACCTATATTTATGCACTCCTCTGCTGCGACGTATGTTATTAAAAGGTTCTAATAGGAATGGACATGTTATTAATCATTTTTTGTCATCACTTCGTCCCATATAAATTATGAACCAAACGTAGTAGAAAGTAGCGTAGCATTAATATTACTAATACAAAACACGTGTAAGTAAATATAAACCAGAGAGATTTCACACAACATCAGAAATAAGAACGAATGTGTGTACTGAAGCATTAATAAACTATTTTTTTTTTAAATAGCCTACTTAACTAAATGAATATGTAATTGCTTACTTGCTGACTGGTTTCAAAACATTCGTTCCTTTTACGAAGCTAACCCAAGATGATTACATCAAGCAACTTCATTAATAAACGTTTTTTTCAATCTTTCATATAAACAATATACTACGCTTGAATATAATGAACATCGAGTTTTCTACAGCACAGCGTGTGACGTAGCTCATACGTGTTTATATTTCACAATGCGTTCTCACAATGCAGTAATTAAAATTTCCCTCTACAGATTCCGTTGTTGAATCATGAAAAAAGTAGGTCGTCAGCAAAAACGTGATCTGACTATCATTTACTCCTAAATAAATGTTTCCCCTCTAAGTGTTGTAGCAAGGTGCAGTAACCTAGTTTTACATTATTATTTCCTAATTTATGTTATCTTTATAAAGGTAGACATTTTAGAAGTTTGTTAACAATATTGTATTTAAAAGAATTATATAAAAATATTGCAGGCTTGAAAATAGGTTTTTTGTTAGTTTTATGGCAAATTGGTAGTAAAGCTATTGACATAAAATATCCTGGTAGACAATGGCTTCATATAAGTCATAAGGTCTCTCTCTCTCTCTCTCTCTCTTACTCTATCACTCCTATTTACAAAAACACATGAGCCCAAACTCAATCTCTCTCTCTCTCACACACACACACACACACCCACACTCGCACACTTTATCTTCCCTCAGTCTTAAATTACATTGATTTTTTCTCCTCCTCCGTTACTTATCTGTTACTCTGTTATCAAAATGAGTAAATAAGTAGAACACATGACAATAGTTCTATAGTTATTGAGCTAAGTTATATAGCTATTGACAATAAACAATAGCTATTGAGCTAAGTGTCTTCGTGTAACCGGTCCTCAGCTGTTGTAATAGGTTTTGAATTATTACCATTGTCAGTAACTGGGTGGAAACACTTGTCAATAAATTCCATTCCATAACAAATGTGGTAACACGTGACATTCGACCACGTGTTAAGTATGACTTTTTAAGTTAAGATTCGATACAACAAATGTCCTAGCCCCTGACATTTGAGGATTCTTACCTTGTGTGTTAAGATTATATGCAACTAATGGTGAAACAACCGACATTAAAGCAGCCTAACTTTGTGAGTTAAGATTCTGTACAGCATATGCGAACACAAAGGAGATTTGAACAACGATCTTATACAACATATGCGGATCCACGTGGTTTTAGAGCAGTCTCACTTTGTGAGTCATAATTCTTTGCAACACATGCGGAACCACGTGACATTAGAGCAGTGTTGCTTTGTGAATAAGGATTCTATACAACAGATGTGGAACCACGTATCATTAGAGCAGTCTCGTTTTGTGAGTAAACTTTCTAGACAATAGATGCGGAGCCACATGACATTAGAGCAGTCTCAATTTTATGAGCCACAGTTCTAAATAAAATATGCGGAAACACGAGACATTTGAGCAGTGTTGTTTTGTGATTAAGGATTCTATACTACAGATGCGGAAACGCGTGACATTTGAGCAGTGTTGCTTTGTGAGTAAGTTTTCTATGCAACATATGCAGAACCACGTGTCATTTAAGCAGTGTTGCTTTGTTTGAATACTTTTAAGATTGCGAATATCATTCTATCTCGTGAGTAGATAGTAGATATAATCCATCAATGTCACCCTCAACTCACAATTCTCCCCCACATCCCAGTGTAGGAGACCATTATTACAATATTTTAATCTGCCCATAATTCATTAAGCTCGGTACATCCTCATCGTCCAAAATTAATCTGCCCAAAATTCATTCAGTGTGCACATCATCACCGTTAATAACCTTTAGATGCCTATTCTTCGCTGTAAAGGGACGCTTGAAGGAAATATAGATCATCAATCTGTTTTTAACTTAAGTGAAAACTGTTATGAAGGTATTTGTTTGTCATATTTAAGTTTGCTTTAAGGTAAATTTAAAGTAGGAAATTTGTAAGTAGAGCGAATAGCATGAATAACAACGTTTATGAAGATACACTGAAACGTAACATTGAAAAATCAAAAAGAACAACAGTAGTAAAACCTGCGATGCAACTTATTTATTCCCAGTGCCGTTTTCAATGAGAGTAAAACTAAGTTATCTAATGCGTATTTTACCGCAAAGTTGCTTTTAATGAGTATTTAATCAGCTGATGTGTGTTCACGAGTGCATTACAGGATTTACTGGCACTTTACACTTCGGTAATGAATACCTTTAATTATTTAATTTGTTTTAAACGTGTTCGGAGGTTTATTTTCCATTTTAGATTTCAAAATGAACCTGTGAACAATCTGCATCAAAGCGAGTAAGCACACGACCTTGACACAAACTCGCTCGCGCTTAGTAAAACATGATTAGTCTTTATCCAGATGTGGCCAATAACATTATAGTAGCCAACACTTGAAATAGTTATATTCAAATGATGGAAATATACTGGTAGATTAAGGAACCTATAAGTAGGCTTTTTAATATAATTGCCTGGCTAGTGTTACTGAGTTCTATATTTTTAGCAAAATATTTCCTTATTTTACAAAGGGATCAGTCAGCATTGAAATTATGCCATTGCCGGAAAAGTAGGAAATATGTAGAAGCAGAAAGCCTAGAGACGTTTTAGAGGCACTTTCGTGAAAGCACATACCTGCTCTCTTTTGGCGTCTTATCGAAGCCCAAGCTTTTATTTCCTACTCCTATATCAAAAAGATATATATATATATATATATATATATATATATATATATATATATATATATGTAATTGGGTCTTTGGGTTACTTGTGATTTTAAATTCAACAAACAGATTTAGTATGGTTGAGTCATTGACTGAATAACAATTGCTAGCGTTTTTCTATTGCTTTAATTTCTCAATGAACTTGTACATTGAAAATTATAAGGCCAACTTGCTTAAATGTATTAGAAACTATTTGCCAACAGAATTAATTCCACTGTAGACATCAGCATTACATAACAGCTCGTGTGTTGCATAATTAAATACTACTGGAGTAAGTTTGGCAAAGCCATGCAGCCACATTCATTTAAATAAACTGTTGACATTTAGCCGTGTTTGAGATAAAACCCCAGCGTATAGAAAGTTATACTGTCTTTGTTTTCACTTAATACTCTAGCTTTGTACTGGCGGATTACTCGTGGTTTATTGTTCCAACGAAACCTCTGAAGTGGGATCAGTGATTCCGCGGCAGGTATTGAAACGTTTTCTGGGTATAATTTCATTGTCTGATTTAACTTTAAAGATTAAATTATAAGATTATTATAAGATTAAATTAACTAATTCGTAGATCTATGTAAATTTCCAACAAACCACTCTATCCTACGGCAATTACTTCTTGTGGTTTTTAACCGTCACATTCACCATCTCCTTTTTATCTTCAGTCATTTACAAACATTATCAATATTTTATATTCTTTTAAATTTTATCAATGCAACCCAATATGTGAAAAGTACTATTCCAATATATTGGTTTCACACATTTGGATATCCAAGGTCACTTCGTATTTAGCATTATACTAAATATTTGAATAGGCAGAAATGAATTCTCTCCATCCCTACATCCTCTTCTAGTGAGTTTTATGATATTATATTTATGTAACCTTTCTTTGTTTCTCGTGCGCTGTAATAGTTATATTGTCGTCAAGAAATAAATTTTCAATAAAAACAATTATATTTATATTCAACAATTTCGTATCACAAGATGTTCATTACTTAACTCACACTTGCTCATATTGTTTACATATAAACTTGAGGCCTCCTGGAAACCTTTGACATTTGTGGAATTTGAAACCACGCTTTCTGTACTTTACGTTTTAATCTGTCGCACATATCTCTACAAAAGAAAAAACAAACCACTTTAATGGCGTTTTGTCACGGAAGAGTGCGACAAAATGTTACAAGTAACCGTGATTTACCCGATTAACTGTTTCAATAACCTGCAGAGATTTTGTCTTAGTTTAAGGCAACCAGAACAAATAAACAGATTTATCCGATTCGGGTAGTCTCATTGATTACGTGTTTATGGATTAGAGGATTTGGCGATTTTGAATGTAGATTAAAAGGCAACAGCGCTAACACCGTTTGTTCAGGAACACCGTTTGTTCAGGAAGCAGTTAATTCTGGATTAACAGTTAACACTAACTAAAGCGCTCTAATCTACAGCGTGGAAGGTTATTTTAAAATTGGAAATGTAATCTACTTAGGCTACTAGATACGTAGATTTAGCATTGAACCTGACTCGGTGCAAGTGGAATTATATTCTTAGGCAGGTGAATGGATTTAAATTTGTTTATCCCATAACTTTTTCATTGAGTAATATCCCAAGTATCCTAATTTACTGTATAGTTATGTCTAATGTACTCTACTAGAGCTACTTCTTATATAATATAGTATATAATATATCAAAAATATGAAAAACGTTTCTGACGTCCTTTTGTATATGATTAACCAAGAAAAAATAAACATATATTGTACTTATTATTAACCTGGAATAAACTGTGGTTAAATATTAATAAATTAATAGTAATCACAGACATTTTCGTTCATTATGTACATTTCGGTTACCAAGTATCCATCTTCAGAGGTATAACAAACAAGACTGTGTATTATTTATTATAAATTGCATTAACGTATAAATGGTACAGGGGAAAAGGAGCTAAGTCAATTTTTTTCAAAACTGGGTTTATGATGCCATTCGATAGATTCACTTCATAGATTTCTTGTAATAAAATATTACAGGGAAGAAACAAGCTTAAACCTTTCAAATTAGCTGATGAAAAAACAGTGTACAGGAAAAGAAGGGTCAAAGTCAGATCTCTACTGGAAAAAAAGGAGGCAAGTCAGCTTTTAGTCACGTGACCAGTAACAAGCCCGCCATTTTGTGTTCAGTTCAGTGACTGTGCTTGGACATTTTCGCTGTGTTTGAGGTTATATTTGTGTATCTCTAGTTAGTTTGGATTGTGTTGTTTACAGTTTAAGTAATTATTTAGTATAGCGATGGAAATCGATAGTGATAATCGTGGAGAGGAACTTCAAGTGATTTTTGGTGCAGTGAAAATAAAGGTTTGGTGGCATGTCAAAGGTGAGTAAGAAACGGAGCTTACAAAGTCATGTGGCAGGGCCAGACTGTAGATGCAGTAAGCTTAACTGCTTTCAAAATATTCTACAAGATAGTAAGAAAAAAATAATTACAAATTTCAATTTATTATCCTCAGTTGATGAACAGAATTCTTACCTTTGCGGACTAATATCTGTACAAGAGATTCAAAACCGGCGACCTCGTCAAAACGGGAAAGAGGCTAACTTCTGTGAGGCTTCTTACTCATACACAGTAAGAATTTTAGATGAAGCAAATGTGATGAAAGAAGTACAAATATGATGTAAAGCCTTTTTGTCTCTTCATGTAATAGGAAAGTAGAAACTGGAGGTACTACAAAAGAAACTGAAAACAACAGGGCTTGCGTCGAAATACAAGAGTGGAAAGCACTCTACAAAGCATAAGAAACTGAGTGTGGAAAAAACTAACGCTGTCAATGAACACATTCGCTCGTTCAAAGAAAGAAAGTGTCACTATCACCTGAGTACTTGTCTGTGTCTTATGAGACATATCGGACAATTTTTTCCGAGGGTCACAACATATCTTTTGGGTGTCCTAGAAAAGACACATGTAGCATGTGTGATGAGTTAGTAACATATGATGAGATTCCTACAATGGCCACTTCAACTCTGCTGTTGTGACTAATCGGGGAATGCGGAGGAATCAAAACTTGGCAGAAAACGAGCTAATATTTTTGTAGATAGTTATTGTTAAGTAATATATAATTTAAATAAAATTATTGTTGAAATTTTATTGAAAACTATCACTTTTCTAGATTGTAACGACAGTGTTACTTGAGACTAACCCCCTTTCTTCCCAGGAATGGCATGACTTAGCCCCTTCTTCACAAGTAAGAGGGACTTTTTAAATTTAATTTTAAATTTTTTATGAATTTAGACATATTAGAACCTTAAAACGCTGCGATTAAGTACTCATGAAGTTGAGGTTTAAGGTATATCGAAAATACTGATATATGTTATAATTATATTATATATTAGAGTCTTTAAAACCTAAAAAAGGCTCTACTGTAAAATTTAGGAAAACTGACTTAGCTCCTTTTTTCCTGTACCCTTCGTATGGTTAAATTCAAGATATAATACTGTATCAGGTTTTATATTTGATATAATAATTATGTTATAATGACTTTAAAAGATATTTCACATAGCTTAATTTTATGAATATAGTCAATTAGTTTATTTAATATAGATATAAGTATGTAAAGTTAATATTATGCCTCAAAATTCCTTAAGGAGCTTAAAAATAATATAAAAGCATAGAGTTTTGATTACTGATATTAAAACTCTCACACAAAGAGGACAATTACATCCTTATAGATTTAGTACAAAATTTGTATCTTAAAATTAGAATCTCTAGCAGTGCCTCCGGTGGTAGCAAAACTGTAGACATATGTCAAAACATTTCAAACATCAGATTACTCGAAAAGCAATATTACCTTATAAATAAATGGTGTTTAAATGTCGAATATGGAGCTTGATCAAATCAGGTGGTTTTGTCTTTCTTTAGTGGATATTTCAGGGTTATGTATAGATAACATTTAAATGTAACTTAAAATAAAATAAAACAATTCTTATATTTGATTAAATATAAGTTATAACTGTATGAAGCAACTGTGGCGTAATGTTTATTTTTAAATAAATAAAACCTCTAAATCACAAACAACATTTATGTATACCTTATGTACATTTCAATTGCCCAGCAATCATCTGTAAAAAATACAACTAACTTACTTCTTACTTCTTATTACGAGCTTCCAAGGTTGGCCTCGATGGCTCGATGTCTCCTATACACACACTCTGCCAATGGCCAGAAACAACTTTCTTTCAAGATTCTGTCCAGGGTACATTCCCGTCCTAGATGCTTTATCAAGGGACTCCTTGTTGTTGCTGTTACAGGGCACTTCAAAAGTATGTGCTCTAATGTTTCCTCTTCTTGCTTGCACACTCCACAGATAGAGTCGTTAGTAATATGAAACCTTTTCAAATATGTATTGGTGACAATGTGTCCTATACGAGCTCGTGCCGCAAAAGATGCCACTGAACGTGATAATGACTTGAAGATCTTTGGATCATTAGGTTGTTTTTGTAATGAATAATATTCGCGCCCAGTATTGCATTCTCTCCATTTCTTTCTCCAACAGATGTGAGATTCTTTATCAACTGCCTCTTTGCAATTAGTTAAGGAGTAACAACTTTCAGGAGATGGAAACAAGTTGCAAGACTCCTTGGCAGATCTGTCAGCTTCCTCATTCCCCGGAACACCACAATGACTGGGGATCCATTGAAATACAATATTTTTCTGTTCTAAGTTTTTTAACAATTTAGTTATTTCAGATGTTCGAAAATGGTAGTCTGTAGTGTGCTGTACTTGAAGGGCTTGAAAGGCCGACCTGGAATCGGTGAGAATGCTGATGTTCTGTGCATCCATAGTATTGCTAAAAACCAAAGCAGCATTTAAGGCCATCAATTCAGCATTCATGCTTGAAGAGGAATCGCAGGGCACATAGTAATCCTCGTTTAATTCTGGACAATGAAAAGCTGCACCTCCCCTATGGTTCTCTTTATCAACGGAACCATCTGTGTAGATTTTTACAAAGTTGTTATATGTGGTGTTTATAAATTCCATAGCGACAGATTTTAGTAGGTGAGGTGAATCTTCTCTTGTGAGTGAACCAGGAATTTCAAGATTGGCTTTTATTGGGATTCGAAGCCAGGGTTGTTGTTCCAAAACAACTGGAATTTTTCCTGATTCCATTGTGTTTAATGATTCGCAGGGTTTGTTATGATGGTAGAACAGTGACTGTCGGATGTTAGTTACCAATGCAATGTTAGAAAGAGTGTTAAGCGAAATTGCCTTCATCTGAAAATGTTTCTTCCACATTCTGTTTTTTATATATAAGTCAAAGGGCATGACTGACAGTTCAATTTCCATAGACTGTGTACTTGTGGTTTTTGGACAACCCAAACAAATCCTCAGAGATGAGTTCTGTAATATTTGTAATTTTCGAATATGAGTTTCAGCTGTTCCATCCCAAACTTCACAACAATACATGATTTTTGATCTTACAAAGGACAAATAAAAATACCTTAATATATATGTATCTGCTCCCCATGCTCTGCTGGCTATAACTTTCAACGCTTTTATTCTATTTGCACATTTGTCTGCTATGAAATGGACATGTTCTTTCCACAGTAGTTTTGGATCCAGTTTAATACCCAGAAGTACAGGATTTGGGTTATGCCGCAGTACGTTTCCATTTAAGTTTATAACTGGTTTATAGTTTGTGTGCAAGTATCGCCTGGAGAAGAAGCATACTTCAGTTTTTGATATTGAAATGGTTAGTCCCCATTTTTCAGACCACTCAGAGATTTTGTAAGTGCCTTTTCCAGTTGGTGAGTAGAAGCAGTTGGGTCTTTATCAGTGGCCCAGATAGTGACATCATCTGCAAAAATAGCCATGCCGATGCCTGGAAGGTCTATATTCCCTAAATTTTGCATCATTATGTTAAAAAGAGTAGGACTAATGACTGACCCCTGTGGTATTCCGTTTAGAGTACATTCTTCTTCAGAGTAGGTATCATTGATCTTAGTTTTAATTTTCCTATCCTTAAGGAAGTCTACAATGTATTTCAATATCCTCCCTTTTAAACCGATTTCCATACACTGCGAAATAATAGATATGCGTGAGACCTTATCAAAGGCTGCTTCGAAATCGATGAACACCGCTGATGTACACATTTTGTTTGAGAATCCGGTATATATACTTTCTGTAAAGTTTAGTAAAGCATCACAGGTGCTTCGTTTAGGTCTGAACCCGAAAAGACATGAACCCAGCAGATTATAATTTTCAAGCATCCAAGTTAAGCGGATATTAACCAGTCTCTCCAAAAGTTTACCGAGACATGATGTCAAGGCTATAGGCCTGTAAGAAGAAGCAAGTTCAGGAGATTTTCCTGGTTTTACAAGTGGAATCATTATAGCCTGTTCCCATTTTTGTGGTATGTTACCTGTCTCCCAGATTTGTGTAAAATTTCATCTTATTTCTTCCATAAATGACTCAGAACAATGCTGTAACATTAAATTATGAATGTTATCTTCTCCTGGCGTAGATGACTTCAATTGTGCTACTGCAGCCTTCATTTCAGTTTCTGTGAAAGGTTTATCACAGATATCTGTTTGGGAAATTGCTTCATTCAAAGTTGTAAGAAAGCTCTTTTTCTCATTCTTCAGATGAGTCGGCCAATTTTCCTCAATACCTGACTTTGTGACATATAATTTGTTGAATACATTAGCAATGTCATTATCATTAGTAGTTATGATCCCATCCGGATTTGTGATCTGATAGATTTTATTATCAGGTTTTCCCTGAATTGCTTTAAATCTTTTCCATACAGCTGAGCAAGGTGTGTTTGAGTTGATGCTACCTATGAAGTCCTACCTATGAAGAGGCTACCTTTTAGCCTCTTTTATAGCTCTCTTACATTTAGCCGATGCCTGGTTGTATTTGCTTCTATTTTCGGGTGTTCTAAATTTCTTCCACATTTTTCTGGCTTTTTGTCTTTCTAATCTAAGGAGGGATATTCTCTTATTCCACCAAATGCTACTAGGCTTTTGTTTATTTTTATTTACCTTAATGCTAGGGATACTTTCCGAGGCAGCAATCATTACTTTCTGTACAATGTTTTCTGTATTACTTTCTGTGCAGTTTACTGTGTTATTAGTTAGATGTCTAAATAGGGGCCAATTTGCATCCTTTATTTTATGTTGCGTAGTAATAATTCTATGTGCATTAACATTTCCCTCTTTACTGTCGATATTAAAATATACTGGGAAGTGGTCACTAATTAGATCTTTACCAATATACCAATTACTGATTATGTCTAACAGATCTGGAGAAGACAGGGTAAGATCCAATGTACTCAATGATCCTGTACTTGGTGACTGGTATGTTGGTTCCTTGTTTTTGTTTACAAGTACCAAATTGGAGTTCACAATCCATTCGTAAACTATTAGGCCATTCCTGTTGTCATTTCCTTTATTCCAAGAGCCATGTCTAGCATTAAAATCACCCATGATGAGACATTTATCTGAAATCAGTAATTTTTGAAGTTCCTCATCAGCTACTAATTGATTAGGAATATATACGTTGACTACTCTTATATTAACATCTTGGTTAATAGTTATGTCACAGCTAAGTGCTTCCATATTTGTGGTGGTGATAGATTGATGACTTCTAACAACTATAGATATATGTATCAAAGTTATGATACCACCACCTCTGCCATTTGCTCGTGAATTGTTAAAAATATTAAAATTCTTGAAACGAGGGTGCCGCTTTTCGTCTACAGGCAACCATGCCTCTTGAACACATATAACCTTAGCATTACTCAAATCCAATTCTTGTTTCAACTCTTCTATTTTATTCATCAAGGAGCGGGCATTCCAGTGCAAAAATTTCTGAGATTGATACTTAATGTGTGAATTATGCAGGTCTTTTGTTTTTCTCTCACGTTCATTAAAGTTTGTACCCAATGATATATGTTGTTTCATCTTCTCATCTTTTGACTTTTTCTTCATTTGGATATGCATTTCTACTGCCTGCTTTCTGCTATGACACCATAGTTCGATTCTTTGTTTTTTCCCACTCCTCGATTTCTCATAATAATATTTCTATCTATTCCATATAATTCTCTTACACATTCAATGTGCTCGTCCTTGATATTCCAGATGTTTACTTTAAGACGATCAGGATGATTATTTCTTTGCTTATTATAACAGAAAGCAGTCCCCACCCGGAGATCCGATTGGGGGACTAATACTCCGAAATGTTTTACTCTCTGATTCATTCTGCCATATTTGTGTATGCATTAGGGGGCTGCAGTGGTCTTATGCAGCTTCTGTGGACACCTCTTAGTTCACTTGGGTTTGCTTAAGCTAATGTAATTCCAAGTTTAAGCCCTCTCACCGCGTCAAGGTGAGTGTCCACGAGGGGGCTTAAAATACAACTAACTATAAACAACATAATACAACAAATATATAGGCATAAACAGGTAACTACTTCGCAACGCCCCTTATTATATAAATTACAACTTCTAATAATATTTACCGTTTCTTTTACACATTTTTTATTGGATTATTTTTTTAATTTCACGAACATTTCTTCTTTTAACCAATTATTAACTCGATTAACATAATCTTCTTTATTTAAAATTACAATAGGGAAATCCCTCATCCGCTTTTAAAAAATAACAATTACAATTTCTTAAACTTTTGATCACTTCTAATTCTTGACTATTTCGGGTTCCATTCTTCTTTAATTTTATGTTTTCAGCAATCTTAGTCTTGCAAACTTTCCTGACGTAGTTTTTTTCTGTTTCGTTTAAAAACCTTTTACCATTCTCAATATTTCCTATTAGCTCCTCAATACCTTTCCCATTATTATTACGGAATGAAAATTTCAATCCTTGATACCTGGATTATGGTAGATTCTAACCATTGCAAATCCCATAAATTAGCAGTTTTTAATACTATGGTCAATAGATTAATTACTATTCCATTGTATAACAATAGATTTAAATGTGAGTTGGCTAAAATTAATGAAATCGCTAAATTCAATGGATATGATCCTAAAATAATAGATAACTAATTGAGAAAACAAAAATTAAAAAAGTTTAGAAACGATTCTACTACCTTATAAAAAGAAAATATTAAAAATCAATTCATTAGCCTACCATTTGATATGGATTTAACAAAAGGTTTAGAAAACGTTTTTAAACCGGTAAATATAAAATTAGCTTACAAAAGCTTAAATAGCTTAAAAAATGTATTAGGTAACCCAAAAGGTAAAATAAAGATGATAGATAAATCTGGGAGTTATAAAATAAATTGTAATTCATGTAGTAAAATTTATATTGGCCAAACAAAAAGAAAAATATTAACCAGATTTAATGAACATATTAGCCATATAAAATTTCAAAGACCTGAAAAATCTAGTGTTGCAGAACATATTCTAAACACACTTTAGAATTAAATGATCTCAAATTATTGAAAACTGTTAATTTAAAAGTCTTTTAAATAGTTGTGAAAGTTTGTACATTCACAAATATGAAGAAAATAATTTTTAAATACCTATGAAGATGATTGCTGGGCAATTGAAATGTACATAAGTTTTAAATAAATGTTATTTGTGGTTTAGAGGTTTTATTTATTTAAAAATAAATATAAGTTATGTTATGTACAATATATAACTTGGATTGTGTGCTATTTCCTGTATTGTACATTGACGGAACATAAAATTTATGACCCTTAATAATTGCATTTGTTCCAATACCTAAACTATAAATACAGTTCTCCAACACTCTACACTCTCAATCACTGCTTTGGCAATATATAAACTATGGATGCTTTATTGAAGTGATTATAAATTTACTTTTTTAAGTAATATTTAAAAGTCAAATTACATTTTTATATAGTTTTGAAATTTAAGGTTCATAACTAGCAGGTTTAAATTTATATACAATGTTTTCATTCTATATTCTATAAGGTTTGTACCTTTTCTACAGAACATCTATTTGTAGTTAATCTATTTCTAGATTAACATTGAATATAGAATATTTGCTACGAATGAACTTCTAAGTCTTTTAAAACATATGTTACGTTCTAGGCCGTTAGAAGTTTATACTACATGCAAAGAGCCCCTGTGGTATTTAGCATGAAGACTTTAATTAAAAAAAAAAAAACAATAAGTCTTTTTATGTGTGAATGAATTGGTTAATTTAAGCACAACTAAAACTTTTAAATCACATTTTAAATTAATATATTTAGGAAAAATATGAAGCTTTTACCCTGTCGTTTTTCTTACTCTAAAGTTTTAAGCAAGACATAGCCTATTATAATGAAAACATGTCACAAATGTGCCTTGGATGTTGACAGGATTTGAAGTCACCCTTAATTCTATATTATGTACGTCTTCACTGTTTAAATCTGTATAAACAAAGCTTTAGAATTTTATGACTTTTTGTCACGTGACAATGCGACAAACTTGAGAAGAGCGGTCGTTATTTTGAAACCGCTTCGAAACAGTCTGATATTTAGCAGAGTATACTATATCAGCTATTCCGCGATTTTATAAGTTTTTCTGTTCATTTCTGTTGTCTTATTGCCATAACAATGGAAATAAGGAATCGAAAATAATTCGAATGCAATTCTTTCTGGCAACCATTAATTCAGCTGTAGAAGTGAAGAGCGAACTGTAAGCATTAACGAAATTGGTTTTGGAAGTGAAATCAAAACTTAATTCTATTGAGTAGTAGAAGTAATCTGTTAATTGTTTGCTCATGGACTTATAAGGACAAAAATATCGCTTAACCGACAGTTTACTACATTGTGTAATAGACAAGTTATTATGTAAGGGATAAGAAATTATCTACCGGAGAAATTATTGTGTATTAGTCAAGTTATTATGTAAGGGATAAGAAACTATCTACCAGAGAAATAATAGTGTATTTGTCAAGTTATTATGTAAGGGATAAGAAATTATCTACCAGAGAAATTATTGTGTATTAGTCAAAATATTATGTAAGGGATAAGAAACTATCTACCAGAGAAATAATTGTGTATTAGTCAAGTTATTATGTAAGGGATAAGAAATTATCTACCAGAGAAATTATTGTGTATTAGTCAAGTTATTATGTAAGGGATAAGAAACTATCTACCAGAGAAATAATTGTGTATTTGTCAAGTTATTATGTAATGGACAAGTTATCGTATCGTTGACAAGTTATTGTGTGATGCACACAATATATTGGATAAGTGTGATGGACGAGTTACTATAAAATGGATAAGTTATGGTGTTATGGACATCTTATGGATTAATGAACAAGTTATTGTGTGATGGGTGAGTTATTGCGCAATGGGAAAGTCGCTATTTAATGACAATTTTCTGTGTGTTGAAGCGTTGTTAATGTAATAGACCAGTGATTGTGTATTGGTCAAGTTATTGTGAAATGAACAAAATAGTATGTAATGAATATGTTATTGTGAAATGAACAAGTTAGTATGTAATGGATATGCTATTGTGTAATGGACAAGTTACTAACTTCATACACTAAATTGGTAACTCAAGTCTGAAACTCAAGTCAAGTTTTGTAATTTCCTCTTGAAAATTGCAAAAATACCTTACTTTCTACTTTGCCCGTATGTCTCCTCTGGTGGTAAACCGCAACTATTTGATTGTAACCGAAACCTTGTTGAAGTCCAGTGGGATAATCTGGAGATATGGTTAGGTTAGATTTTCTTGCAAGGGCGTGCCTCGACGATCAGTCAATATATCGGTGATAAATTTAGGATTGTGAGCAATAGTCAGGATGAGGTAAATACATAAAATCCTTGATCCGGCACCTTCGGAAGGATTAATTATGTCTGCACGGGCAGATATTTCTGAAATACAGCTAATAATTCAGACATAAGTAAATACTTACTATTTACACCTTAAATTGCAGCGAATTCCCTGGAACCTAATTGTTCCACAATTTTTCTTATAGGTTTTTTTTAACAGCTTTTTGTTAAAATACTGGTAGTACAAACTTGAACACAGTAATATCCTCGGAAAAAGAGAAATGTTAAAAGATAATTTTAAGAAAATACATAAATCTATTTTCCGTTTTATTTATATATTTACAG
This sequence comes from Prosapia bicincta, assembly GCA_036971475.1. Taxonomy (NCBI): domain Eukaryota; kingdom Metazoa; phylum Arthropoda; class Insecta; order Hemiptera; family Cercopidae; genus Prosapia; species Prosapia bicincta. Next base: position 63,635,551 of record JBAIZL010000001.1, read on the forward strand.
CTTCAACTGTCGCATCTCTGTTCCCACATGTTGTAAAGGAACACCACCCTGAATAGTGACCATACCATTCCACCATGGAATAAGTCCCGGGACAGTTTTTTTTCGGAAGCAACAACATTTATACTGTAGGACATTTATACGAGATAATTCTTCTGTTATGGTCCCTTTTGATGTCATCAGTCTCGAATTACTCGTCATATTCTGTCACTTTGTTTTCACCAACTTTACCAGCGATACTAGATGTACTCTGAAGCTTTCGGTTAAGTCTAGTTCATCCTTAGGATTCACAATAACTGCAGCCTTGAATAGTTGCTACCATGTTAACATTTTGAAAGTGTCCGAATTATGCTTAAAAATTAATGTGTTATATTATTATTTTCCTTCAAAACGATTTCATCATATTTCCCAAAGCAATAACTTGTGTGTTAAAATGTATGGTATTTTGACGTTAGAACGCGTTGATTCAACAACACCAATAATGTTATACTCAAGACACCACCATCGGAATGTTAAAGAGTTTCTAAAAGTTTTTTAAAATTTGGCCTGAAATATCTTCTAAATCAGCTATGAGTTTTAGGAGAAACTAGCTTTCATGAAACACTTTCTTTCGAGAGGAATTTTCCCTTGGAATGGTATATCCAAATAACAGCGTCAACAACAATAAAGTGTTGAAATAATTATGCAACTTATTGTTTACAGTAAATTATACCAGTTACACATTTTAAACGAGATCTTTAGAAAGACATTTAGTTTGAATGGACTTGTCCATTTGGCCGCTCTTTAAACAATATTATGTCAAGGGTTAGGCTTATGTTTTCCTTCAATGCACCCTACAATACATTTACGAGGCGTTATCCAAATGATAAATTGCAACTTTGAAATGCGAAAAGCGTTGTGAATCTGAAAGAATGCGAAGCGTCTCCGCCTCATTTACACAGCGTTCTACTCTCCCCCTCTGTTTTCTTCCCCCTTTTCTCTCTCTGCCCTCTCTCCAGTGTTACGGTATTTTTAAATTAATTTTAGTAAATGGTCTTTATCTAAAACACCATTTCTAAACCATATTTACAAACCAGCTTTATAAGCCTTTCCAAACTTTAGCTACATATTTAAACCTGCTTTTAGTATCTTAGGAAAACAGGCGGCTATTATTCTTATCTTTCACACTTCGTCCACTTTTTTCAATACCGCCATTTTCATTTCATAGCTCCATACCAATTTATCATTTACGTCCATGTATTTTATGTACTTACCAAAAAGTCGATTTCTTGTAGTACATAAGGAAAAATATACAATACGTCATTATGAGAGATAAACTATTTTATTCATCTCTTTTAATAATTCAATGAGGATCATGAAAATGTAACTATGAAATACGAGATATTGTAAAAAAAATTGTTTCTGTGACGTCTCTCATCAGACATATGAGTAAAAAAGTATGTAGCAAAAGAACTGGAATTTGTAGAATTGCGTGTTTAAATTGAGGGTGTGACAAGCATCGCCCTTTTTATAGGCATCAAAAATAGACATTTAGGCAAACTAGGCATCCTAGTATTTAAAATTGTGGTAGTGACAGATTATTATTTATTTTCCGTGGGTGTGAAGACTCTTCAGCACCTCCAGTTCCAGCCTGGAGTCAGACAATTATTTAGATTTAAATTGTTGAACGTAGAATTGTGGGCTCATTTTATCAAAAATTAAATTTAATACAATTTATGTGGAGTGTTGGAGATTTGACTGTTAGTTTGAAAATTTCTAATTTCAGCGACAAAGTTTACTGTGATTGAATTTGAATATAACTAACATTTTTTTTACATGTTTTATACTGCATTATACTGATACACTATCAGAAAGTACAGATAACAGCTAATTAAATTTTTAAAAGTCCCATATAAATTACAATGATTTGGACACCATTACAAAATCAACGTAAATAACCTTCTTTGGTAATATACAATTTGACGCAGCACAACACGTTTCACATCCCCTTATTACTACTTGTTGAGACCATGTAAGATAATTACGTCATTTCCTGTCCCTTATGACGTATTCAGGAAATCAGTTTAACCCAGAGTGAGCTCTCACACTCAAGCTCCTTTAACGCTGTGCAAACAAACATGTTACAGTATAAGAGTCAAATACAAGATTCGCTTAAAAAAAAGGATCAACAGAATTATCCAGCTGATACATAAATCGCATGTGCACTGTCTCACTTAAAATAAATCATACTCGTGACCTGGTCGTGACGTTTACCCTCTTAATCATATAATGTGCAGTAAGCGATACACGTTTAAAGCGTTCGAAATATAACGGCAATTTATACAAATGTAGTATTACCATATTATTAATGTTACTACTGAAGGAGATATTTTGGTCTTAAGAAATCTTCAAGAAATAACTCAATTGATCTTTTTCGTTAAAACATTTTATAATAACAGTAACTTATAAACAAATTAATTAGTTACACATTCTTGGATAATTGGTTGTGAAATAAATATTAGAACAGCCGAATTAGTCTCAGTATTTCAAGACGGAAATAGTTTCAATAAATTAAAGATGTATCAAGCAGCTCTCACTAGAACTGCACTACCCATTACAGCCTCCTTATATTGGTTAGAAAAAACAACTTATAACATCTTTTGCAGAAAGGTTTTAAAATAAAATTCCAACTGATCCAGACAGGACCTCACTGACTTTCATTACTCAATATAAATTGGTAGAGTTATATATCTCTGAACTACTATATAGCTGTTACTGTTATTTATTTTTGTTTTATAATTAATCAAGAGCAATTAGCAACACAAAATATAAGAAACTATAATATATATCGTTTTTAACTAGATCTGCTCTGTTTGGAGTCCTGATTCAAGGAAAGAGTGTATAAACGACTCGGTTTCATTAATACATGTAATTTTAGTATGATTTCATTAGACTCACTGTTTATATATGATATGTTCTAAAGTACTATGAGAACAAAAAGCAACCGTTTATGAAAATCTCTTGGTTCTTGGTATAACAAATTATTTATTTTTGATTGCGATTGATTTTAGTATTCCAATTATAAGTTGCTTTAACGCCGCATATTTCGTAAAGTAAGTCACAATTATTTGTAGTAACCTCAAGATTCTAGGTAGCGTCAATTATTTGCCCGTCTCAGGTTACAATGGTTATTTGAGCAAGTTCTCCTGAATTAATGTTAGTTGTCTCTTGGGGTTTCCCGTGTACGGATAGGGTTGCTCAGGGTGAATTTATGTTGAGGAATATTTATTTTTAAAAAAAATAGAATCTCGAACGCGTTTGATTGTGTTAGTATGATCTGGTATTTGCCCTTTACGACTTTACAACCACTATAGGCGTAGGGGTGTTATTGCGGAAGTTGAGTACGGAAAGGGTGAATATAGGGACACTAAAGTCTTCTAATCGTGGGAGAATCATTACCTAATTGTAGAGTCTCTTCCCAAAAGTATCTTACATCTTCTTCTATCCTTAATATTATCACCATCAATCCTTCAGCGATAAAAGTATATAGGCTATTGAGTATAAAGTGTTGTTTATATTCTATAATTTGGGTATAAATAGACAGGTTTGTTTCCGTAAATTCTAACGAAATTTATCCTATGAAGCGTTAATAAATTGAAAGATATTTCTCTCCATATAAAAGAGTTTTACATTAGAAACTAAAACAAAAAGACCCATTAAAAAGATGAAAGATAACATCCAAATAAATAATCCCGTTTCTTACCGCCTCTGCCTTTAATTTGATCCTTCTCTCCTGAGAAAAAGAAAGGCTTATATCTGTCTTGTAATTTAACAAATTTATGTTCCAAAAACTGACAAATTTATAATTATATATACAAAGTTAATGTAGCGTTCTATTTTAGTATATGCAGTGCAAATTGAAAATTTCTTTATATTGTAAGGAAAGTCCTGCATCTCCTTTACTTCAGTTACTTTGTGTGTGCTTTTATTGAGAACGTGAAACTTGATGTAGACGTTTGGGGTTATTGATGTATAGCCGGACTGAAATAAAATAGTCAGTTGCAGACGCCTTTCTGCATGCAAACCACCTGTTCCCATAGTCGATGTTAGAGTTGTTTTCTCTTGCTAACCTGCTCATCTTCCACCTAGTGTTCCAAAACAACTAGGGGTAATGACATCCCTTCATCAAGTTTCCTACCTCTTATTTTGGGTAAAGTATGTGTTCAGTGCAGGTTTTGTATTTTCGTATTTTGCCGCGACATTCCTCAGCTGTACAACTGGTCTCTTGATCCTCGTTGACGTTAAACCTGTGGCCAGCATTTTAGCCAGTGCAACTTTGTTAAAGTCGGTTGTCAACGATTTGGTGTTCTCAAGTTGGTATTACTGCTCTCTTTGTTCTACAATTTCTGTACAGTTTATTCCGTGTTAGAACACAAAAGTATTTCGTAACTCGACTAGGTCAGTCCTTGGTTAAACCGCGTAGCTCTTTTCCGCATTGGCTTTGTCTTAGTAGCCAATTTAAACGTACCGCGAGCATTTAATAATGTGTGTCACAGTTCGGACAGTGACGATTACCATTTTCAACTATAATTCGTCGTTTTGTTAAAGTGTAGATCGGTTACACCGCTTGTGAAACTTTAGTGCGTAGCCGCGTGGTAGGAAATTATGAGTAACTTGTACATGTTACTCATGGTTTAAATTGAGTTTTAGTGACTTTACTGCCGTCAAGACGTCTCTGCAGCATCCGACAACCACAGTACTGTGGAAGTTCCACTACCTCGCTCTTCAGAAAGTTACATCACTTCTTACCTCTAGTAAGTGCGTAATTAAGGTTTTAACGATGACTTGTCGTTTATATTCGTGTTAAATTCAGTTTCGTTGTTGATTTGTTTCTGGATGACTTGATTTTAATTAGTACGGTTTTTAAACTTTCTGTGTTAAATGTTAATTGTTATTGCGCAACCGACTGTAAGCTTACCGCCCATGCTTTGTATCTCACCTCGCGTTGTGAATCACGATTACGCAACTTCTAGTAACCTTGCCGCCAATACCTTGTCTCTCACCTCATTTTGTTCTAACTTTAGTCTCTCTACAGACTAAACAGTATGACTTAACGAAAGAGCTCACATCTGATGAACTAAGTCATCAATTGTCACTGTAAGAAAGGCAAACTCCGTAACAAGCTGAGAGCTTCCGGCCGTAATCGCTGACCAGTGTCTGCTCAAAGGTGGCTGAAAAGATGATCGAGCAAAGACTGCAGGTTTTCGCTAAAACCACTCTACTGTTGACCAACTGGCGAAGTTCACTCAAGCTGTGAAGGATGGTTTCCACAGAAGGCAGTCCACCCTGGCCGTACTAATTTATTTTAAAGCTGCATATGATAAAGTGTGGAAGTAATTGCCACTATCAAAACTAGCGAAACTAGGGGTGGTAAACAATATGATGAAGTGGATAAAAAATTTCCTAACCCGGAGCCTGATAAGGACGAGGTTCATAAGTGCTATCTCCAATTTTAAAGCCCAAAAACAAGGTTTACCTCAGGGAGCGGTACTCAGTTGCCTTCTCTTCAACACAATGATTAATAACCTCACCGCCGCCATCGAAAAAACACCTGGCACATCATATATGCTGTATGCTGATGACGTCATTGTGTGGAATACTACTAACAAGGCTGACCACCTTGAAGAAATTATGAACTTAGTATTAGAAAACATGGGGCTATGGGCCGACTGCAATAAAATGACAGTTATTCCACAGAAAACAATGTTTCAGTTGTTCACTCTCTCCACCAAACCCCCAACCATTGAGCTCAAATATATACAGAGTTACCTGCCAGAGTCTAAATTGTCCAAATACTTAGGTGTTAATCTGGACACTAGACTCTCATGGAAAAATTACATACAAGAGTTTGCTGAGCACGCAAGCAAGCGAACAAATCTGTTAAAAAGACTAACTGGTACAAAGTGGGGTTGCACGCAGGACGTTCTTGCTACTGCTTATAAGACCTATGTCAGACCCTCCATGGAATACGTTTCGGAAGTTACGTCACTGGCCAGTCAACCGAATCTGCGAAAGTTAGGTACAATCCAGAACAGTGCCCTTAGAATCATCACCGGCGCAGCTTTCTCAACGCCCATTTGTGCGATGGAAATGCAAACCTGCATAGAACGATTGCAAAAAAGGCGCGAAAAACTAACCTTTAATTTTGGGAACGCTCAAGTAGAGTAAAACACCGATACTGGACTAACTATAGAAAGGCTGCACAGAGACTAAAAACCCAGCAAAGCCCACTACAACACTCTGAAGAACTTAGAAGAAGGTATAACATCGGTGAATCAAACCCAACCCCGCTCAAAACTTTCAACAAGCCGACTATTCCCATGCCTCTCAAAAGTTTGTCGTTACTAAACTTTATAACCCCCAAGCATCTTGCACTCCCAGAAGAACTAAAGGTTTCTGCCCTTGAGACAATCCACACTTTATATCCTGATCTAGGCTGGCTGCACATCTACACTGATGGATCTAAACTCAATCCTACTGGAGCGGCGCTGGAGCTTTCTCCAAGCTATTTGAAATCAGCCAGGGCGTTGGGGCAAACGCAGGTAATTTTGATGTGGAGGTAACGGCAGTGCGACTGGCCGCATAGGCTCTTGCTGAACATTACCCAGCAACGAACTACCAACGAGCTGTTTTCTTTATAGACTACCAAGCCGCCATAATTGCAATAGCCGACAACTCTTCAACAGACTGTTCGAACATATTCCACTGCCGAGTGGAACATCTTTTGCAAAATGAATGGTCAATTAGCCTTCAGTGGATCCCAAGTCACGTCGGCATCACAGGTAACGAAAGAGCAGACGACCTTGCAAAAAATGGAACGCAGATGCAACAACCATACGCAGAAACCAGCCTCACCTCTTCCAAACACCTTATTGATGCAATTCTTAAACGCTTCATTAAACAAGACCATGAGGAAGCCAGTAGGAGGAAACAGTGGGCATCACTTAGCAGTCACGGTCCTTTGGTGCCTACAAGCGATAGAGCAACTGCCGTGGCTGACTTTCGACTTCTGACAGGACACGACTATCTCCAGGCCCACCTCTACCGTTTTGGCCAATCGGAGTCCCATACGTGTCCGCTCTGTCTCAATGGTATTATTGAGGACCACATCTCAACTTGTCCTGAACTGGACGACCAGCTGTCCAGAACCGGTCGTTACTGGGAGGCTAGACGCCGAATGGTTCAACAGCCAAGGGCGGGCATTGGATAAAGCAAAAAGTAAGGTAAAGTAATTGTCACCGGTTCCATGACGAGCGAATACACCCACTTTACATTTAAGCACCTATATTCCCAGTAGATACACCAAACATTTCATTTAATTAATTTAATTATTGTTATTTCACTTTTCCATTAATGCGTATGTAATATAATGTGTAAAATTTTTTTATATAATATATAAACAAAGTATTTTATGGAAGTATATTATACATACAACAAATTGTAACATTTGATAAGTTTAAAATAATTATAAAAATAAACAACACTTTCCTCTACCCCTTGCTTGGGGTAAGTTGTTTATCTGAAAAAGGAATGCATGGACAAAAATATATCTTTCTATTTTGAGAAGGGTAAGAAATATTAAATGATTCACTCAAACAGCCTTTATCAATTCCCTACCTTCAGTCTGTAGTTATACTTTAACGTTTTCAGTAACCTAATACACAAAACTGCGACTCCTGACTGAAGTCGTAATTGGTAATTTCCTCTCACAAATTGAAAAGAGCCTTTACTCTGTAATTCACAGATTTGCTCCTTTGTTTCTCCTGAACCTAATTAATAAACTTCCTTACTTTCTTGTGTTTCATTTTCAAGTAATATTTTTGTCTCAATATTTCAGAAGTTGCAGGAAAATAATCAATACCTTAATTTTAGGTTTATGATTACAGAAAACTGAATGTAATTTATAACCAGAATAACCATTTAAAACTATTTTATGTTAAGCATTTTTAAAATAATCAAAAAAGGGTCACACATTTGACTTTTAGTACATTCCATTGACTCTAAAAGTAAATTGAAAAGAGCACATAACTGTACATAAAGTGAGTTGTAGCCGCCTCTATTATCATTTTTTAAACACTAAAGGTGACTAGTAGTGACGACGAGTAAAAAATATTGTAAGGGGTAAGGTGAATATCTTTAAAATAGTGAACGAAGTCTTGGGACCGCTACAAGACGAATTGTGGTTCTATGAAGCTCTGAATTAATTTACTGTTCAGGGAATGCTTCCATATTTGCCGTAATTCAATTTATGTACGTAAAGGTTTTTACACTTCTCACACTCCTTTTGTGTGTGTTTGTGTCTCTTTCTGACTTTCTGACTGTCTCTCTCTCTCTCTCTCTCTCTCTCTCTCTCTCTCTCTCTCTCTCTGTATGTATCTTTCTAAATCTACCCCTATCTCTAACTCTCTGATCCTGTCTCTCTCAACACATCTTTTTTCTCTCCACTCCACTCTCTCTCGGTCTCTTCCTCCGCCTCCGTCTTTCATTCTCACTCTATACATCTCTCTCCCCCTCCACCTTTCTTTCTCACTCTATACCTCTCTGTCTTTGTCCCTCTCTCTTTCTATTACTGTCTGTCTGTATGTCTCTCTCTCTCTCTTTCTCTATCTATCTCTCTGTCACCCTTTCTTACTGCTACTCTTTCTCTATCTATGTCTCCTTTTTGCATCTCTCTCTTTCTCTCTGTCTCTCTATTACCTTCTCTCTAGTATATAAAAAAGTTCTGTTTGTGCGTGCGATGGTTCTCCTATATCTCAAGCGCTAGCTGTCATTATCAAAAAAAGTTTTATTATCGTGTTGGGAAGAACACTGGCATATTTGTATGCAAACTACAGTATATACCAATACTGAAAGACAACCAAAAATGTATTTTACTGTAATCTGTGTATAACTTATTCAAAAAATATTTAAATGTTCCCATTTCTTACGAATCATTACCGAAACATCTATGCTCTTGGTTCAATTGTTTGTTGAAACTATTTGTATATACCTCGTATATAATAAAACGCCATTAATTAGTAAATGGTGAATATACTTTGCTTATACTCTTTACTTCCCCCAAAGACACCAGTTCTTCACCGCACACACTCTCTTGGATTCCATTCTTAATTTGTACTTGTCCATTACACGCCTTTTCTGATAATGATTTATTATTACAAATTTAACTGTTTTATTATAGTATTTCCTTTTCGATATTCATTTGACATTCACTTCTCATGTTATCTGTTTATTTACAACATTTTCCATGGTTTTGCTACTTGTTGGCGCTTTATTCGACAGTTAAGTCGCTTTCGGTTTCTTATTGCCTTTTCAGGAAATTATTATAGCCCAGAGTAAACTATCACTAAATTTATTTTCATTGCAGCTGTACAAACATCTTAATGAATGACAGTTGTACCGATATCCGGCCCGATTGGACAAAAAATATGTAGTAACGGTTCGGCCCGTATAATCCTAATTATGTTAGAAATAGTTAGCCTGTAGTTCAAAATTATTAAATTCGTTTTGCGAAAATAAGAAATAGCGTAGTAAAAAAAACGTATAAAATAACGTGTAATTATGTTAGATATGGATTAACTTTTAGGAAGGGCGTTACATAGGGCGTAAGGAGATATACACTGAAGGACCTCCAGTTAATTATAGTTAATTGGAAACCTAAACATAGAGTACTTTGGTAGTTTGGTTCCAGAACTTCTCACTTTCCTGGTTGTGATCACGTAACACACTTTAGGGTGGCGAGGTAAGAAAAGATAGGATTTCACCCTAATCGCGATTGTCTAATGCTCATTAAATGCAAGGGAGGTATTATGACACTGTTCAGGCTCTTCGCAAACACCTGTAAATATTACAATAAATAAGTTCTCAATACTCTTGCATAAGCGGTCTGACTGGTGCCGATATTAGAGGAATACCTTTCTTCGTACCTTAATTATCCAGCAGATTGAGAAAAGATCATCATTGTTTTTATTTTCATTTATAAACATATATTAGTCTACTTATATATTTTTTTATTTTAAATAAATTTGTAGTGTTAATAGTTAGTGACAATCAGAAACACCAAAGTTGGGATATATTATGTCGCTTCTATTTAAAGTAGATCTCCTCAGTTCAGAGTCCTAATCAAAGGGAAGTGTGTAGTCCCAGCCTGAGTATATGGATAAACCTAGTGGTTTTGTAGTGTATCAAAAGAACAAACATAATTTAAAAGATTAAAAGAGGAGTTGAGGGTTTAGCATTGTTTAAAAAGCCTTTAGAAAAGCACTACCCGGCTCATTTCGTTACGAAACATCACATTATGGTCAGCCATAACTTGTTAAAATACAATACACGTATTCAGCTTTTAATACACATAGTTCACCTTTGAACTTTAACCGAACCAAATAAACTAGTGCTGTTATTTGCACAACCTGAATGTGCTTCAATAGGTTGTGCAATAGACTGTACATTTGTAGACACTGACGTAAACACAAAGTAATCACAACAACAGCTGTTCCGTGAGCAATACGCTAAAGTTGCATTTAGTTATAGGCGCACTGTAGGCTACGTTTGGCCGGACACGTAAGTGTATTGAACGCAGCGAATAAATGCTTCCTCCATTCGGAATCACTACCTAAATGCCAAGTAGAAGTTGTAAATAAATGGATGCGGTGCGGATTGACTCCACGCAATCAAAGCGAACCAAACATATCAATTCCAACTATATATATACATCGCTATGTTACATATATAGCCTCGTTAATAATTTTATTTTTTATTTGAAATGCTTAATTTTACTGAAAGATTCAAATTATATTACCATATATTCTGTAACATAATATCTCTGTATAGTATCAAAAGAGAAAAATTAATCTCTTGATCAATTTGGACGGTTTAAATCACATATACCAACAGCTTTTGGAAGATTTAGTCCTGTTTTGGAGAATCTTTAAATTTTTATATATATCATCAAGTCGAGATGCATCTAATTATCAAAGTCTTTATAAAAAAACATGCTAGTTTATAAAATGCAAGTTCAAGCATCTCAGTTACATATTTTCCACTTATCAGTTGAAATTTACCTTGGAAGTTAAAACTTTAAATATTATATTATATTTATTTTTAAAGTATGTATAAATACATTGTTTTCAATATATACCTATAATATTTGTTTTTTTCACTTGCCCTTTCCATTTATACATAATGTAAAGTGGAGGTGGAGGGGGGAAGGATTTCATCTCAAGGGGAGGGTCCGTGGACCCAAAACGTTTAGGAACCTTGGGTCTACAGTCTTGTAGACGTGCGAGCGTCACGGCCATCGTCGTGGTATTTTTAGTTACATATCCTAACATTTTTTCTACTTTAGGATGAAGAATATGTATAATCACATCCTTATAGATTCGATACTTTGTAGGTTTACATCATACAGGTGACCTTGCGTCCTAGATGCTATCCTCCCTACATTCCAGAAGGTCTAGACATCTGCCCCCAATATAATTCTGTTTAATATACAGAAGTTATTATTTCTGATTAAAATTGCAAAAAAACCTTTTATGGATAATCCTTGGTTCACCAGTGATGGAAGGAGTATGGAAGCTCCCGTGGTTTTACAGTTACTGAATTCTTTAACATTGGATCTAGCTAAGATACTGGATTAGGGCTGTTGGTAACAAGGAGCATCATTTCCATTGCAGAGAACGTTTATTTACTTGGAACGGTTAGAAGAATGTGTGTTTCGGTAGGGGATTGCCTTAATTTGATCCCAAGAGTACTAGGTTGACTTGGGATTTAGTGTATATCTCAAGTTTTATTGTTAAATTTTATAAATATCAACCTGACTCAAATTTTATTTCTTAATATAACAGGAAATACTTAAATACTACGTGACTTTGAAGTAACCTTATAATAATTTCATATTTGCTGGAAACCTATTTCAAATTATCAAAAGCTCTTCACTAACATTGGATAAAATGTCATCATTTTAAAAAAATTATTTATTTCAGAAGTAACAATTTAGTTAGAGAGTAATAAATGGACTTGGGGATGCATCTCAGCGATGTATACTGAAATGACTCAAGGCGTTGATAAGAAGTATTCCTGTAAATTGAACAACATATCGGAACAGTTGAACGTGACGTAGAAGCTTCTTATACGCTAGGTACTTTGTTTTCAGACGAATGGGACTGTATTTTGAAAGGAATTGCGAGAGGTAATTCTCTAGCTTACTTGAAGGTGGGGGAAGCTTGAGGAAAGAACTATAACTTTAAATATTGCTAAGATATTTTACAGCAGGAACACAAGTGTTTAAATAGTTGTCCAATATAGGTATAGTGGTTGCCACTTTCTACAAAAAAACAATTTATGTTTGGAAAATATTTTCACTGACATATCCTACTCTGTACCTTGATTAGGATTCGAAAAATACAATTTTAAGTTCGAAAATACAACTGAAAATACTAAAATGATACCTTAGTAAAATTGTTTAATTTTTATCTAGATATGCTTGCCAATTATTTATAACTTTAAATAGTAGGCTATATTGTAACAATAATCTAATGTCAGCGTGCTACTGTTATAGTCATTGTTTACTCTCTTACTTGTTGTTCTTCTGTTTACTTGAGTGTTTTGACCTTTTAAGGATCTACTATCCATATAACTTATGTCTGTCTGGCTTATCCTATTCTTCAACATTTATTCTCCTTTTTATCGTCTATTCTCTAATCTAACGCTTCTTCTCTCTTCCAAGTCTATTACCCTCTCAACATCTCTAGTCTCGTTTTTCCGCTCGTTCTCTTCTTCAACGTTCTCTCGTCCATCTAATGTTTCTTCTCTATTCTAATCTATATTCTTACATTTAAGTATATTATGTCATTCAACGTCTAATCTCTCGTCTATTGTATATCCTCTTGATCTAAATATATGCTTTCCCTTAACGTCTGTTCTCTCCTCTAACTTCTATTTTCTCCTCACATGTCCATTCGTCCTCTTACTTTTAGGTCTATTCCCTTGTATAACGAATTTTCACTTTAAAATAAATTCAGTTCAATTTCAGACTATATGTAAATGAGGATGTTATATTTGCACTTGCCAATACGTCATTATCGTCTCTCTACTTTCCTCGTAATACACTGTTAGCTGTGGTAGAGCAAATCTTGTTTTAAATTACTATTTTTGTTTACATTTCATTGACTCCTTCAAATCAATACATTTACTTATTCGAATGTTCAAGCGTTTTTTAATACGGTTACTTGAGTTGTAGAAGGTAAATACAACCTGTATTCCTTAAAAATATTTACGTATAACAAAAGTGTAGCTCTCTTTCACTTTGAAGGTGTCAAAGGGCTTATAGGTTTTTGCTTTTGTAAAGGTTTTCAATCTCGATGCCGTTATATTTTAAGCCGAAGCAATTTCACCCGAGAGCAATTCAACTTGCAAAGTACGTTTGAAGATGTATTTCATATTAAGTTATTCTACGAAACAACAAAAAGTAGAGCCCAGAATTACTTACATCAAGAAGAATAGCAGTGTTCTTGATAAACAGATTATATAATTGTAAAACCATTTTTGTACTTTCAAGAATTACTCAAGTAAAGATAAAACCATTTTATAAATCCGTTCTTCAGCGAATATAAATATATATATGCGTTTTATAAGTTTGCAGAAAGACTATGCAGTGTTTAAAGTCGTTAAGATCAACTTACAACAAAATCAGATATTTTTATCCTTCTATTCAATTGTAAAACAATTGTTTTTACAATATCTACGTTATTTATAATAAACTTAAACTTTGATGTGTGCAAGATCGCGATCGTGTGCGAGCACTGGTGCTATTCAAACAATTGACAGGTGAGAAATGGTGATTCTATCAGTCGTTGCTAAAGTTTTTTATTAAAGGGAAGAAGAAAGTTATCAGAAGAGCGGTGACGATAAGCACCTTGCTTTTGGACGCTCATTTACAAGTTATAGACGCAAATATTGGTGAGATCTACAACCTAGATTGTGAAATCATGGACTTGTGCAACCAACTTCAGGTTCGTGACCCTCGCCCGGATGACTAGCGTCATGCCCTAATGAGAGGCTCGTTGCCACGACCCTTGTTACCAGTTTGTAAGACCTCAAAGGCCTTAATATAAGGCTTTGACTGTTACTCGTTGGGTGTTTGATTTACGGTGAGATTTAATACCAGGAGTATTATCCACTGTGTGTTATTTGTAGTGTTATATTTTGGTTATTTAACTAAGCAAATCCTTCATCTTTTAATTTAGGCTTGCTGTATGGTTTAAACTTAACCTGCAAATTAACCTCTATGCGTATCTTCGTTACAATTCGTTGATCTCCGGATTGTTACTTAATCTTGTACAATCTCCCCAAAAAAACGTTCTATGTGAAGCCGTCCGGTTTAATGCATTTATTGTGCATGTGCTGCATCGTAAGATATTTCGCTTCATAACTTGTGGTAAAGTAGCTATTCTAATGTAGCCTACTATTTAAAAGTAGTCTACTTAGTAAAGTTGCATATTACGGTAAAGTAGCCCACTATGCTAGTGTAGCCTATTATAGCAAAGTAGCCTACTATGCAAATATTGCCTACGATGCCAAAGTTGAGTACTTTGGCATAGTAGCTTAATTGACAAAATATCCCACTATGACCAAGTAACCTATAATGGCAAAGACGCCTACTATAGGAAAATGGCCTACTACATCAAACAGCCTAATCTGGCAAAGGCTAATGTAAGAACTTCGATAGATTTCGTTTGATCACAAGTTACAGCAGGCAGCTCTATAACAATAACATGTTTATGTACCAATGTACTGTACCATTTAAATTGTCTATTATAAAAACATTTGTTTCCTTGATCTAGGCAAGTTATACTATTTGCAGAAGGATTGTTCTTTCTTTACAACATGAAAACTAAATAATCGAGATGGCATTGATGTTGTCTGTCATAGTATTGTATTAAATTTATTAATATGGTCAATAGTATACAATAGTGTGCTACAGTATATTCTTAATGAAAAAAATTGGGACATTCTTTGATACTATTACAGAGACGTAAAATATCACTGAAGAAATGACATTGAGAAAATCATAGAGAAAATAAGAAGCCTAGATGGTTGAAAACATACTTTATAGACTAGGTTACAACATTGGACATGTATTTAGATTGACTGAACTCGGTCAAGTGAGCTAATGTACATATATATATATATATATATATATATATATATATATATATATATATATATATATATATATATAAAGAACTAAGTCAAAATACAAATACAAGAATTATAATTGAATTTACAATTCAAAGCTTTTCGTTGGCTAACAGTACCAACATCATCAGGAATATTAAACTGGTTTAATATTCCTGATGATGTTGGTACTGTTAGCCAACGAAAAGCTTTGAATTGTAAATTCAATTATAATTATTGTATTTGTATTTTAACTTAGTTCTTTATTAATACACAAGAATACATATTGTGATATATATATATATATATATATATATATATATATATATGTGTGTGTGTGTGTGTGTGTGTGCATGTGTGTATGTGTGTGTGTGTGCATGTGTGTGTGTGTGTGTGTGTGTGTACTCATTGAGACTAAAATTTTGAAGCATTAGGTTCCACCAGTTTTCATGTAAATCTTCGTTCGTGTATCTGTAGCCGTGCACAGATCTAGCCTTCGGTTTTTAAAACACGAAACGCAGCTGAAACCTATTTCCAAACACATCAAAAGTCTTCATTCTTTTTATCAATCAATGAAGCATTATGAATAGGATCTACTGTCATAGAAAGTAGAATGTACACCTTCCTCTGTAGCGGATAAGCGACTAGTGGCAATAATAGTTTTTTTAATGAATAAATGTGTTTCTAAACTTCTTAACCATTTTCGTAACAAATAATAAAAATAATTGGAAGTTATATTGGTTTATAAACAAGTAAAATACCAAATAATTCAGTAGTGAATAAAAATCTTCAAGTTCTAAACCTAACTTAAAAACCGTTCACAACCTTATATAAAATGCCCTTTCTCGATCGGGACGTGATTTAAATAACAGCATAACCCTATTCCAAAGTAGGACGTCTCAAAGTTACATTTTTATGTCAGAGCTTTTCCCTCAATACGAAGCGAGGTGAGCTTGATTTCATTCTATCAAAGGGTTGCCTTTCGACTGAAATAATGAAGCAATTCAAGAACTCATTTCTTTTTCCTTCGGATTACAAACGGAAACCAAATCGCTGCCTTTTTTACAGGTTTTAATTGAATACATTTACATATTACTGAAAAGGGTTTGATTGCTAGATTATCTTCTTAACTTCTCAATTTATATAAAATATCTCGTGATTACATCACCTTCTCATATAACTGAAAAATTAATTGTTCTTGAGTAAAATTGAAATATAACATTGCAGTAATCAAATTAACTGAATAGATATTCTCACTCTCTCTCTTTGTTCATCTCTCTCGCTCTCTGTAAATATATATATATATATATATATATATATATATTATTCCATTAGAGGGGAGAACCTGGTCGTTCGAAAGGTATTCGAGTAATTCTGGAAAACTATCGGAGCCATAGAGTCTGGTTTCGTATTAACTTAGGCACGGGCCAGTGACTGAATAATCTATATTCCTTAGTAACTCTATTTAGGTAACGGCATCACGGGCCAGGAGCTCCTCCGTTTGAGATTTAAGTAGTGGGAGCCGTGTTTCAGCCTAAATAATAAATACCCCACTTTTTTATATTTACACTTTCTGACTTCCGCTCCCAGTTATTTGCGTTTGTACATCTGCCTTTCTCCAAACTTTCTCACATGAGCCTCATTTAATCTTAAAGTATAATTTAAACCTCCGTGAATTCACTAAGTCGTACTACTACTTACTACTTACTAGCCAACGCCCACCCTTGACAGTTGAGCCATTTGGCGACACACTGACCAGTAGAGATGGGCATCCATGAGGATAGGACTGCAGTAGTCCTGGGCCCGATCCAGGGCTGTGCTATCATTAAGGTGTTCGGCATTCATATGTCCACCTCCACACAGCAGACACTCCGGGGTTGGTTGCACATGAATGCGGTGGAGGTTGGCAGCAAGGTAATCATGACCGGTATTCAATCTGAAAGCTGCGACGCTAACAGATCGGGGCAAGTTATGGTCAATTGGTCTACCCGTCACAAGACTTTCTCACCGTCAGGTTTTCCTGATGAAAGCTTTCTCAATCGACCGTGATTCCATTTTTTGGTGGACGTCTTTATTAGGGATCTGGAGGAATGTAGTGAACTCAGATGCTCGGGCTGGGGGAGGCTTGCTCCCTGCTTTGTTAGTTGATCAGCCTTTTCATTGCCAGTGATGTTTACATGGCTAGGGATCCACTGGAAATTAAGTACCCAGCCGCTCTTATCAGAGTATTTAGTTTCCTTCTACATTCTATGGTTCTATTACAGTCGGTACGAGAGTTTCCAAGAGATTCATGATGGCGGTCTTAGAGTCAGAAATGAAAACTGCCTTACCCGGAGCAGTCAGGTTCTCAAGTTCAATTGCTGGAGCATATATGGCAGCTACCTCACTATCATAGTTGCTAAGGAGGGTCACGGCAGCAGAAAATCCCTCAAAATATATGCAGTAGTATGCAGCGCCTGTTTCTCCTGATCCAGGTATGGATGATCCATCTGTGTAAATTTGGAGCCATTCTGGTGCAGGGTGTTTTTCATTGATAGTTCGGAGGGCTGCACTTGTAAACTCCTGATCCGAAGATGCATGCTTCGGCAAGTGGTGATCTGTTAGGAGGAGCTCAGCCTTAGGGAGCACCTGGAAGCAGTCCTGAAAAGCAGTAAGTGGAGCTGGTTCTTCGGGAGTGACTCCATACTTTTTATAACAGACAAGTAACAGACAAGCGGTATTCGCTGGGATTTTAGTCTATCTGTGGGTTTATAGTACTCATCCCAAGATTTGTTTGTTAGTTTAAATCGTTCCCTAAAACATAGTGTTAACCTCTGCATGCTTATTTGTAGTGGTTCAATCTCACTTTGAGCCTCCATTGCAGCAATAGGCGTGGACTTGGCAGCACCGGCTATCACTGTTAAGGCATTGTTTTGAGCAAAATCAGGTAAATTTGTGGTGCATTTAATGGCCATGACTGTCACCTCGGTACCATATTCTAAAATTGGTCTTATATATGACTTGTAGGCAGTCTTTAAACATCTTGGTTAGCTCCCCAAGTAGTAGATATTAGTCTCTTGAGTAATCTTGTTATTTTTATTGTCTTTTCACCACACTGGGCAATGTATGGTTTCCATGACATATGTCGATCCAATGCAACTCCCAAGTATCTTGAAATATCGCTGCTAGACAACATTGAGTTCTTATATGTTAAGCTCCTCTTTGAAATTTTTGTAGAGAGTGAGAAAAGTTGAAACGTCATTTTCGATGTGTTTACGGACATGACATTACGCTCTGTCCATTTTTCAAGCCTCAGCAACACATCGTTCATACACTTCTGCAGAGCAATGATGTTACTGCTGCTGGCCCACAAGAGAAGATCGTCAGCATACAACAGGGCCTGGATACCAGAAGGCAACCCATATCAGGTAAGGCATTCATGGTGTCTATGACGTCATTTATCATAAGATTGAACAATGTACTGCCCCTTGGAGTTTGCCTTGCCTCTGGATACGATATTTTGATGGCTGTTAGAAAACTTGACTCGGATTTCTCTGTGGGACAGAAAGGACTTAATCCAGTTCAAGAGGTTGCCAGATATCCCATATTCTATCAGCTTGTGGATGAGCATTGTTTGCTAAACTGTATCATAAGCGACCTTAAAGTCTACCAAGACTGCTAATTTTGACATCTTCCTATAGAAGCCGTTTTTAACATTTTGAGTGAAATTCACAACATGGTCCATAGTGTCTTTATACTTTCTAAAGCCCGCTTGGGCATCATTAATTATTTTGCGTGACTCCAAGTAGGCCTACTGTGTAAGTCGGTTATTTCTCATTCTCCCAGCACCATTGCTGCAAGCACTGGTGAGAGATACTGGTCTGTAGCTCTCAGCTACACTTGCTTGTTTTCCAGCTTTAAGAATAGGAATTATTTCTGCCTTTCTCCATTGTTGTGGAACATGCATTCTCCAAGTGAGATTGATGACAGCAAGGAAGACAAGTTTCGCATTGTTTCCAAGGTTTTTTAGGAACTCTGGGAGGATTCCATATATTCTTGCTGCTTTCCCATTTTTTGTCTGTAAAAGGGCCAAATCCAGCTCAGCAATTGCGATGTAGAGTGCAAAGAGCCTGTGACACTCTTCATCAAGAAATAGGTTTTTTGGATGTTTCTTAAGGGTGTTTTCAATTCTTCTGTTACAGGGTGTGCGATTGGTATTGGAAAAGTGTTTACAAAGATTATTCGCAATGTCTCTCCCATCACTGACAGTTTTATTACCACAGATGAGGGGCTGGAGTAGTTTTTGGGCACAGTCATTATTAAGGCGGGAGATATACCTGTAGCCCTTAGCACCATCTTTCCTAAATCCAGCTTGCTTAAGTTTCTAAAGGCAGTTTGCTTTGAGCTTTTTATTTCTTGGTTTAATATTTTCCTGGCACTTTTATAGTAAGATAAAATCCTTTTTTGAATTTGATTTTTCTGCTTTATACCTAGCTTTATCACGGTTTTTTTTAAGTATGTCACAATCGCATTCCAAAAAGGTTTATATTTCCTGACTTGACCTCTGGCTTGACCTCGAGGTATTGATTTTTGAGCGCATTCCAGGAGAGCAGAGTTGAAGTTGCTAACGGTTGACACTGGCAATTCAGTAATTAGAGCTAGGTTCAACAATTTGTTTGTAAGTTCCTTGAACCTGATCCAATTTGGTGTCCCATGAATTTCTATATGTTGCTTTGAAGGTGGTTGTCTTAATTAATAATGCTGTGGCCATAGCCTCCAAAGTCTTCCAGCAAATTGACTTCTGTCTTGTTTAAGATATTAGGATGTACCAGCACAAGGTCGGGTCTAGATAATTGACCGGCGAAAGATAAAAAGGTAGGAGGTGCTCTTATGACTTCCAGGACGTTGCTGTCAATCATTTCTTCAAGGAACCTTCCAACTGCTGTTAGTCTTAGGTATCAGGATCGTGTTTAATTGTATGGCTCCTTCAATGGTTTCATAAGCAGACACATTTCCTGGTGGGTTATACAAACCAATTATACTGAAATGTTGCCAGTTCTTCCAAATGCCAACTGCGACTGCTTCCAGCTTATCACCCATTTCCATTTCATGCAAGATCCAAGGTTTTGCAGGGACTGAGTTTTTACAGCCAATGAGAATACCAGAGACCACCTGTCTTGAGCGTGTCAGTACAGTGGTGCGGTAGCCGTCAATATGGTAAAAGTCTGGGGTCTCAGTTGCAACCCCTGTTTCAGTGACAAAATATAAATCCACGTTGAAATGTACAGCTCTATGTTTAAATTGTAGAAATTTTACATCATTAAGGCCTCCAGCATTCCAAAAAATAATGCGAGATCTATGTCGAAGTCCTGAGAAGAGCTGTTTTATGTAAGGTTTTCACCATCTTAAAGGCAGAGCGTTTACAGGTGAAACCTTTTACAGATAGTTTAGATTACGCATGGGGCACCACTAGCAGGCGATCTGTATCACTCCCCAACTAAGTCATAAGAATAGTATATTCTTCCAGTTCATATCTATAGACGTAATATGTCTCAAATATTTAGTTCCAAATGTGCGATCCAACGTTGGTGTCAGTGTGTAAAAAATTACATTACACAAAAATAATAAACTGCTGTGAATTGTATTGCGAAACTTTTTCAATTATTTTGTCTGATTCGGACGTGATTATTAGGTAAATCTTTAATAGCAAAGCGCTCATTGGCCTTGGTTCTCAAGAAGAGAACGAAATATTTTTGTTTAAAATTCAATGCATGTTGAAGCTAATCTGTGTAAAAAACGTCAGTAGTGTTCTTGATATTTTAAATCTGTTATATGACCTACACTATTCCAACATATGTTTGTAAAATATAATTTTTAGTTTCTCGAAAAATATGTTATAAAATAATATTTTACTACTATACAAAACTATTTTACATTCTGGACGGAAGGTGATACTGATACGTCGATAACCAAATGGAGGGTTGCTACGTCACTAGCAATGATTGCGAAAATCTCCAAAAGAGAACAATTAGGCACCTAGTAATATTCAGGGTGGTTTCCATTAGCACAGTCTAAGGGATGGTCACTCCTTTTATTCGTTCTGAATTAAACTCCAGAACTCCACGTAGGGAGGAACAATATTTCTCTTTGTGTTAAAGGACTTCCGAAACAACAGTTCACAACAGGCCCAAAGTTTATTCACAGTTTATCTTGCAACGAGAAGCTCTTTGTCTGAGACAGAAATCATTACTTACCCTAAACTCACAGTCATGTTAGTGGAAGTGTTTATTTTCTTGTAACTAATTCAATTAAAGACGCTATGGGTTTAATTCTGAATTTACGTTAATCAACAATTTGATAAAAACACTAACTCTTAAAAGCTTTATGAATAGTGGTAAGAATGATGTTATTATTTATAGCTACTGCATATTTCTTACAGCATATTCGAATTTTACAAATTTTATTAGTCTTGTTGGAACGATGATCCATAGCTAATGCTTTGTATTTAGAAACATAAACAAGTGACTAATTTAAAACCACTCTTGTCAGATCTTAAACCCTATCTATTATTGTCAATTAAAACGTTTTCTCTGGAATAATTATATTTATAGACTTCTTTCTCCAACGAGTTAAACAACAGTCATAGGTTTCTTTATAATATGCCGAAAAGGCAAAAAGTATCACGGGAAAGAAAAAAAAATTGTTTTTGTTTCAAAATGTTAAAACGTTTTTCTTTCACACCAAGCAAGAAGAAATACTCAATTTATCTTGTACTAATCAAACAGTTTTACTGATTAGATATTTGGTTAATTATTCATCCAAATGACAGGAATCAACTTAATGTTTGATATTCAGCTAAAACATAACTAACATGTTTGCCCTTACGTGTAACTATTTGTTCACAGTCATGTAAATAATGTATGAACCAATGTAGCAGCGAGAAGCGGGTAGCAGCGAGTATTGAGGCGGGATTTAATCAGATCACTACTTATGTATAGACTGAATTAGCAAGCGTCTTGCAAGAATCGTTTATTTAACGGAATCAGTTTTGGAATATTTCTAGATCAAATCTGTTAAGATGCTTAATAATACACAAGATGGCTTTTTATGTCAGGAAATAAAATTAAATAGAGTTCCTATACAACAAGAATCATTTTCTGATACCACCCTTTGATATCTTCATAAACGTTTCTGGATGTCATCATCAGTTGTACTACCACCTGAACTTCCTCTAAAATTCCTCAACCAAGGAATTTTTCTACGTACTATATATTTCGTTCCTACAATTTTTTTTTTTTTTTAAATGAGTCGCAGAAGTGAATACTTCTCCCCTCAATTATATGGTCCATATCTAATTTTCGCCTTTTTTATAGTTGGCAATAATTCACGTCGTTTCCTCATTTTGCTAATACCCCCAAATGTACCAGGGCTAGACATTTAAAATAAGGTTAAGATTCCATGGCAAGCTTGGAATCAAGTTTGATCAAGTTTGAAACGAGAATAAATTTCGTGTTAGTTGTCTATTACAATTATGCTGTTTATTAGTTAGTTACAGACAAGATGTTGTCGTATCTGTAGTAATAGATTACCTCTAAATATCTGAGGATTAAGAATTATTCAGACTAAATAATTGTTTTCCGCAAAAGGCAAACTGTATAGTTAGAGGAAAGTCGTCCAACTATAGAATAAATTAGCAGAGCACACATAGTATGCATCGATGACGTAACTGAATACACTTCGGAGATATTTTTTAAAGAAACATTAAATCTCATTAGAGTTATAAATCTGGCATTAAAGTCATTATACGTGACCACAAGAGTGCTACTCTTCTACAAGAATACAAATCACATTTTTTTAAAACTCCTTCCGTTTAATTTTCTTCGTATTTGTCTTCGTATTTTAATATAATTTCATTTGTTTTCAAAGTTATCAGATGATTTACTTAAAAATCCATGTATTTTTTTAAAGTTACAAATAGTCGATATAATGGTGTTTTAAAATGGAAGTCACCGTATTTTTTTATAGCTAAACCTCTTCTTAACATTAATGAATATGTCAAACATTTTTCAAAATATTTATCAGTGTCATTACTGATGATAAATCTCGTACATGAATCTTTAGACCTCCCTACATAGTGCTGCTTCAGTACAGAAACACAAACCTCCATTTTTAACATCTTTCTACCTTACCTTCTCATCGCCTCCTTTATCTTGCCTCTCAACATATTCTCAACATCATTTACAATTTTCTCCCACAAGAAAGCTACAAAGAAGAAACTACTAGCAAACAAAAATCGTCTAAACTAAACTAATAGACCTAATCTATTTCTCCTATAGGTAATCCTCGCCATGTGGAAATATTGTCGTTTATGTTGTTACAGTAACAAAGGAAAAGCCATGAAGTGTTATCGACCTAAAGAAGTTGGAAAAACGTTTTTTAGATTGTAACTATTTTGTTACTCTTTGTTTCATAGCCTAAACCGAATCTCCATAACTAACGACAAGGAATATATAACTTGGTACAGAAAATATAACTTTTAACTGATCACTGTTTGGTATTATAGTTGCTTTGTCAGAGAAATCCAGCCTCATATTAGGCAAACATGTAAATTAACGCAACCTAACTCCAAGATACCGCCAATACTATGACAAAGGTATGTATTGATTTTCTCAGTTCGAATACAATCCGTTATGTTATCAGCAGGGATGAGAATGGGGTCGTCTTTACAATAGGACTTCAATCTTCCTGCTTACGTTAATATCTCTGTTAGTGTTTATTATTTACTATCATGCTCTTGGAACTATGCTCGTAAGATGTATCCGATCTCATGGATGATCTCGTAGATGATATATAGTAGCATGACGCTTCTACTAGACTTAGATATAGAGCTGTAACATTTTAGCGTTTAAATCTATATTCAAATAAAAGTAACTTCGGAAATTGTTAGACTAGACAAAAATAGGATTGGAACTATAGTATAATCTGCCGAGCTTAGTTATTTAATAAATAATCTTTAAATCAACCTATTTTATTTACATTTGAAATCCATTCCAGTATTTTTGGTCATTTAATATAGCGTCCTCTCCTCCATTGATCAACAACCCCATATAAATTACATCCGATTGCGATATGTTGGAACAATTTGTAGCGTGTGCTGGTTGTGTTGATTGATGTGTTTACTATCGAGTGAGTTGTAGCCGTTCAGATCGTTGATGTGATGTCGTTAATGTAATGTGTCTGTGGTTTCTTGTTCGCTGCCTTTCCTAATCACACAATATTTTAGTTTATTTTTCATATTTTAGTTACATTTTGTAATATATTTTGGTTGATTGTTAGAGGTTTATTTTTCTTACTAACTATAATTTTCAACATTTTTGTTCATTTATTTTTAATTTACTCAAGGGTATTGTTAAACATTCTGTAGTCTTGTTCTATATTATAGCTAGTTTAATAAGCAATACCCCCAATAGTTGTTATTATTAAAGAAATAGGTTTCATCATATTTATGTAGATCAAACCGACATGTTCCTTTCAGTGACATATTCATTAATATAAACTAGTTTGAATTACGTAGCCTATTCATTGTAAATACCTTTTACTGGGTGGAGTAACCAAAATGTATACATGGATTTAATGCATCTATTAAATTTGTTAATGATAGTTTTTTTATATAATATTTGGTATTGTAGCGATTTGGACGTTGTTAGCTCTAATATTTACACGTAATGTTGTAAAACTAATTAAAATGATACCTATAAGTTGTTGTAATGTTAATAAAAAAGTACAAAGTGTCAGACAGTTCTAGTGGGGGACTGAAGAGAATTATTCATTGCAAGAATGTAGCTATTAGGCCAAATATTGTCTTTCAGCTGTATAAGAAGATTGTACAACTTGAGATTGATTGGAATGCAAATATAAATCTCATCATCATCATCATCATCATATATATATATATATATATATATATATATATATATATATATATATATATATATATATATTATGTCAGTGGAATATAAATAATTATGTTTATAAACTAATAAAAGATTTTTTTATAACTTTTAACCTAATAATGTACAATGAATAAGTTAGGTTGAAACAGCTGTGCTTTGACATGAATTATAATATTCAGTCAGATTTTTTATGAAACCATTTGTTGTCCATACTATAAGCTAAAATAGCTTTATCCTTCACATTAGAGCAAAATCAGCGTAACTCCTAAATGCTCTTACAAAAGGAGATTTCCAGCATTCCTTTTGCCAATGGAAACTGCAAATGGAACGGAGTGTAGAGAGGGGGAGTACATAGAAGGTTGAGCATTCGACTGTAGAATAATATTTCAATAAAACTTTTATTCATAAACAGACTTGATATTCAATAGTCAGACTTGATATTCCCCTCTGTACAGTAAAAGCCGATCTAAAGACTCTATTTTTAAGATACATTCAAGCTTACGGTTTTTTCTTATACCCTAGAACTTAGCTTCAAAAACATACTACTTTTCACGGAAAATATGCTTTCATTCCCGCTTAATATGCTTTTTTTGGCAAAACTATTCTTTCAAATACTTCCGATAAGTTTACAGCTTAGCAATAAATTGTAGAAGAAAAGCATTATGGTAGATGTATGCAGTTCAGCAGTCACGGTACTACAAAATACATCAATGGATGTGGAAAATACGTTTATTACGAAACGGAATCCAATAGCAAAAAAAAACTTTGATAAAGACTGCCTCAAATTATTCATCAGGATGTTCACGTCAGTGATGTATAGACTCATTACGTATACCTCTAAAGACTCCCTTTTATGACATATTCCAGCTTACGGCTTTTTCTTAGACCCTAAAAACTAGCTTCAAAAACATAATAATTTTCATGGAAAATATGCTTTCATTCGCTCATAATATTATATTTTGACGATACTATTTGTTTAAATTCTTCGGGATAGCTTACAGCTTAGCAATAAATTATAGAAGAAATGCATTATGGTAGCTTCATGGAGTTCAGGAGTCAAGGTACTACATAATACATCAATGGGTATGGAAAATACGTTTATTACGAAACGGAATCCAAGAGCAAAAGAATAGAACTTTCATAAAGGCTGCCTCAAATGAGTCATCAGGATGTTTACATTAATGATGTATAGATTCCCGATGCTACACGGCACAGGATGACGTCAACAAGTATCAGTTCGTATAGAACAAAATCGCTTGATTTGTTTGCTGTTATTGAATTGATTTTGCAGATGGCTTGTTAATAACAAGGACAAATCCAACGGTGGAAAACTAAGTCAAGAGAGAATTTCATTACTAGTGTGCATAAGTGTTCTAAAATGGCAGAATTTCTCAATTTTCTACTTATTGTACATTCTGTTGCCTAGAATCTATCGTGGAGAATGTAACGTGACAAAGGCTCGTTCTACAGCTAGACTTCAGGCCTAGATCAACCTTTACTACCATTATCTTTGCATGGTTGCATGACTATATGCAATAGTTTAACTCGAAATATAACATGATGGTAGTGATAGAGGTCTGTTTACGTCAGAAAGACTACCCTGATCACGCAAGTTATGACCCTACAGAGCTTCACCTTCACTACGTGGTTATACCCTAACTATGGTACTTCTGCAAACATCGTCTCCTCTGGGAGGTTAGTGATCTCCAGTTTACCTTTGGAAACACTCTCCGTAAAAAATTTCCAGATTTATTTCGCAATAATTCTCCACCTTGAGACTCTTCTGTTTTTGCAAATCAAATGGGATTAGTTTTATTCCGAAATTTTAAACAGTGAATCTTCAAATACGGTACTTTTCCTTAATTTGTTACTGTCAAGGAGTAAAATTTTGATACCCAAACTTTTCAGGGACCGTATTTAAAAATTATTAGGATAAAGGTTAAGTTCCTTGATTGAAAAAGATAAACATAGATTTCCGTCTAAGAAAAGGATGAAAATAGTTTTCACTAACAGTAATTTTCGTTTGTATTGTATATTTATTTTGAAAAGGTTTAACTTCACATAAACTTTAGCTACCATGTCTGGTCAGTAGAACCGACTGCCCACTACGCCTGACATTGTTATCTAGTAACCTTTTAGGTTAATTAGTACTACTCAACTGTTGTAGCTACTTTTGGAAAAAATAATGCACAATGATAAACAACAGTCTTCATACTACACACAGAGCTAATTACGATGGTTTTTGCTTTATAGAAAAATACCCACGGATATATAAACATAGAGTTATTCTAGGAACAGGTTCTCGGGAGCTACGTCCTGAGAAACCCATTTGTTAAGTATTTTAGTTGAGGTAATTATTCAAAAAATTGATTTTATTAAAAGAAGTTCATCTTTATATACTTTAATATTAAGATATAGAATATTAGATTTTATGACGTATTATATTGATTTTTGATACTGTTTTCAAAATTTTAGAAAACCTTAAAAAAGAAGTTAGAATAATTGACAAAATATTAAATTTAGATCTAAGACAGTTTTTAAAAAACAGACATGGTTGGAAGTTAAGTTCAAATATAGGTACAATTACATAAACTCATATTTGCCAAGAATTAAATTAAAATTTAAATTCAATAAAAAGTAAATTAATTAATTTTAAAAAATATTGTTGGTTATGAATCTTGTAAAACATTTATCGGATCTGAAGCACGACTTACCAGAAAGCGAATTTGTTTAATTTTTGTTCTGTATATAAAGAATTTATAAACACATGTATTATTCACATGTGACACGTTTACGTATCTACGTGATATGCGTTAATCACTTTTCTAGATTGACAGCTTAATGTGTGAATAATCAGAAAAATAAATTTTGAATTAGTGGTTTATTGTTTACACACTAAACACAAAAAATATTGAGACACTGTTGCATAGATGAGAAAATATAATAACCTCATAAACCGTGTCGGGCCAGTTGGGCCTACGGAGTTTATTTTGGTATCCTTTATGCCATTAGAAAACTATATCGGGCCAAATAGCTCGGCATGTGTGTTTGTATATAATATGATAAGAAAGGTATTTTGTATTTAGGTGTTATAGACAACAAAATATAGGTAAACATTATTTTTAAAAAAGCTTAAGACAATTTGACAATTTTTATGGAACACGGAGATATTTGGGACGGCAGCTTACATGTGTTCCATACAATAATCACTAACTTTAAAAACTGCTACAGTACATTGGATTTAAAATAGATCAAAAAAGAAGTAGCAAGTATTCAAGTTTATAATTTATAGAAAGTATAATGTAACATTATTGACATCGACGACTAGTTGTTTACACACATTGAACACTTGTTAGTGAAAGTATATTAAAATGTAGTCATATTTATTATACGCTATGTATACTGTATGTATGTATGTACAGTATATGCATGTATGTGTAGATTTTAAAACACAATTCATAATCATAACAATATTTTTGACAGATCGAAATCAATGTAAAAATAATATAATGAATTGAAGCAGGAAATACATGGCTATTCTTTTAGGCCTACTTTAGAACAGAATTAGATTTATGAGGTTTGCCTAAATGGTGTGTAAAGATTGAAATTTGTCTGTGTTATTTAAAATTAAAGATTGAGAAAATTACGTTAAAGAAATATGGTTCATGAATAAATTTAATATTTTAAAGAATATAATGACAAATTTATTTTTATATCGTAAAATATAGTTTATAAATGACTGCAGTAGAGAGGTTTAAAATTTTATCTGATGTGTAACTTTAGTCTTTAGGTGAGCATTATTTTGTTATTTAAGGCAGTTAAACACTTTAGGCTGTACACTGATTACTACAGTTAGTACCTAGATGCATGCAACTGCAAACCTTGTCTCCATTGTCTATCAGTGAATAGAAACACTGTTATTAACTGTCAACTTTTGGATACGAGAGCTAGGGAACTATGAGTTACATCATTTCTATGGAGTTATTGTGAGAAACGGTATAGAAAGAAATATAATAATAATTATTATTTGGTGTTGTAATTCCTAGAACTATTAAATGTATCAATGCCTGAAAGTAATAATAAAGTAAGGAAGTAAGGAAATAATAAAGGAAGTATGGAATACTTAAAGGAATTGATATTATTCAAGTGGTTCCAAGATGGTTCTAACCTCTAGCTCCCTCAAGGTACAGGTAGTCCCTATGCGGTACCCCTTAGAAGGTTTGCTATTATTTTGTTGGTAGTAGAGACTTAAATAAACTATTATGAAATATGTTTTTCTTACTACTGTACTTAATAGAGTGAAGGTATGGATAACCTAGTCAATTATCTTGCTGGAGCTCGTCTCGTCCCAGGGGTGGGTTGGTCTCGACTAGGCCTTACAGTGGGGACAAAATATCTTGCAAATTGGTATCATGGATAGCGACACCCTGTTTCTTGTTTCGGGCATGACGCTGGTCACGCGGTCGGTAGTCAACTGTTTAAGGTTGGATTTGTGGTGTATAATTTACTTATGAGGCATCTATCTTTGGGTTGTATGTAGCTTAGAGGAGAGCCAAAGAATTAAATAGTCCAAGTCATAACTTTACTTCTTCAACCATCTTTCTTTGGGTGGTATGTAGCTTAGAGTTGAGCCAAAGAATTAAATAGTCCAAGTCATAACTTTACTTCTTCAACATCTATCTTTGGATTGTATGTAGCTTAGAGGAGAGCCAAAGAATTAAATAGTCCAAGTCATAACTTTACTTCTTCAACCATCTTTCTTTCTTCTTAGAAACTTTCACATAATATACGAGCTAATTCAATACAATGTGGCTGTGCTTTGCGAAAATCTAAGTACAGGATAAAAAATAAAGACAGAACTGTATTTCTAATAAGCAGCCCAGCTTCTTTTTACTCTTAAAATAATAATTTAACTATTCCAGTGCAAACTACATCATTGTGTACGTTCTCATTTTCAATATTTCATGTACATACGTTCTGATCATTTTACAACAGTATCAATTTAATCGTTTACGGTGCCTCCAACAATGATCACTGGCGACCAAGGAAGCAGCGTGCACAATTTGAAATTCACTGCTTTAGTCCGTAAAATGATAATCTCATTTTGTTTTTCTCATGAGGACTCAACACGTCTCTCTGATCAATAAAAAATACTGATGGCTCTCGTTACCCCTAAAACAGAAACAATCAATCTACAGCCTTATAAGCTTCAGAAGGCGTGTATAAATATATGTATATGTATATGTATATAAAATGTATTATATGAATTATGTAGATTATATGAATTATATGTATATAATATGTAAATAAATATATATATTACACTTTATTAAGAGCACAGTGGTATAATATATTACAATTAAAATATTGAAAAGAACCCCAATACCACAAAAATAATCAAAAATAACAAATAAAACAAGTTACTTAACATTAAACACTTTAGTTTGTAACTTCTTGTTTAGTAGATTGTAATTTTGTAATAAGACCCTCTGATGATGATTACATGGTCATCGAAATGTACATGAGGGTTTAATGTTAAGTAACTTGTTTTATTTGTTATTTTAGATTATTTTTGTGGTATTGGGGTTCTTTCCAATATTTTCATTGTAATATATATATATATATATATATATATATATATATATATATATATATATATATATAGCTTTTATTGAATATGTGAAATGGTGTTTTTTCTTTAACCAAGTTTAATTGAGATTTTATTTGACTAAGTTGCAAGGAGACAAATATTTAAACTGCATACTCACTACATTAAGCTCAAAGTGTTGATTTTGCTTTACATCAAAGCAGTCAAACATTTGTATAGATATATACACATACATGTTAGCAATTATAAATGTGGCTCGTGAGTCATAGATTCTAATAAAACCAGCCGCTCTTGACTTAGTCAGCAAGTTAACATTATTGATTTCTACGTTATATAAAACTTTTAATTATTTGCAAACTCAGAGACAGTAAAACGTCTGCGTCAGCCAGAACTACAATATCCGCTTATTGCGCAATTAATCGTTGCTGGTTGTAAAGTATATTTTCCGTTTTCGCTTTTAAGGTTTTTTCATTTTTTTTGTAAATATTTAGGAGTGTATATTTCTATAATATTCTTCCACATTTTGTAACACATAAAAGAACTTCTAATAAACTTGCATAGAATTTGTTAATGAGATTTCCAAAAACCAATGCTGGAAGTATCCCGAGAAAGTACTCAAAACGCCTACATTATATTAAACAGGATGCTTGAAAAGTGACGTTAAAACTTACGAAATTCTTTAAAAGAATGTAAAAACTCTGCAGACCTGATTTTATTGCTATTTTGTAGGCAAAGAGCAGGTTTTCCGTCGCATAGTTCACTAGAATCTAATCGCAACATAACGATATTTTCCTGTGAAAAATAAAATATAGCTACCATTGTCATTTAAATTCATATAACAACTACTAGAAAATACAAAATATAGGGTCTTAACTCGTACAATTATTTAATTAAAATTAATAAAGTGGCAACTATATTCTAAAATGCAAGCTATTCTAATAGTAATTATTTACACAAATACAAATTACAATATATAAATAATTGAGACTAAACTAATTATAGAACTAGCTAAACCTTACAAAAACTATATATTTCAATAAATAAGTTGATGGGACGTTAGAAGGCAATGATACGGTCAATAGACATGGCATCGTCCAGCAACGGCACATATAAACTCCATCGCAGATCATAATGTAAATGGGATTCGGTCACTTTCAAGCAGAATATGCTTGACTATTATTCCTCCACAAAACTGACATAGTATCAGATCCTCATGTTGAATCAACCGGGTTAACAACAGTGGTCATGCGACAATCAGATTGTTTTCAATCACAGATTTTCATTCTTTATTCCAGGCTAGGAATAGTTCTTACTTTACTGGCATATAAAGTCAGATGCCATGGCACGTTGTAACACTATGACAATAGTATCATAGCTCCCTAGTCCCGAGAGTGCTAGCTGTGTGTTTTGTTCTGAAGAATTACGTTAGACAAACAGTTCCACGTAATTTTCTTACCAAATACGATAAAGATTCTCCTAGTTGGCCAAGAAATTATGAGTGGCATAAACAATATGTAGAAACAGGAAGCTCGATAAGACATAAGAAACCATCAGAAACCGCACATAAGATGAAGACGTTGACCAATTGCGACAAACTATTGTTCAAAGTTATAGGATATCAACACGGCTTTATTCCAGTGATCTGTAGGTGATACATATGACTTTTTGGCATGTGTTGCATTTAAAACTGTACAAATTGACAGTTTTACAGCAAATGAAACGCAGTGATGAGTTTTTCCGTACAATCGTCTTCGTGGAAATGTTAAATCTAGCACATGAGGACGAACATTTTTTTGACGACATCTTTAGTGACGAGTGGCCATCTCCACTTAAGTGGTCAGGTAGAGAAATATAACGGTAGGATTTAGGGCAGTATAGATCCAGATGTACGATTACAAGTTCAAGATAGCCCTAAAGAAGCGTGTACTTTGTACAAGACAAAGGTTTACGGCAACGTTTTACAAGACATAACTATCAACCATTTACTGTTGTCTATTCATTGCTATCTACACCTGGATATGCTAAAAAACTTTTCTCAGAAACAGATCACTGAGATGACCATGTACAAAATGTTTCCTTTATGAAAAATGGTGCATCTTCTTTTTACCTGACTTATGCCCGGGATTTTCTCAGTTACCGCTTTTCAGGTCAATGGATTGGCCATAATGCGGCAATTCCATGACGCCTCAAAACTCCGTATACTTATTTTTTTCTTTTGGAAAACCATGAACGTTTATGTACATCCTTAGCCGGCGTCTCCCCTTGAGTTAATGGAAAGAGTTTACGCCCCTGTTGAGCAAGTGAAACCTCTAACGTTACATCCGGTTTTGGAAGAAATTCACTACGGATAGACAGATGGAATGTGCTCAGGGTAACCTGTGGAAGTCATGTAGGACACTAAAGGAATAACCTTTGACTTGTTATTCTACAAGTTAACATTCAAACAATTTATGTAACTCAATTAAATACATTTATATGAAACTTCAAAGTTGTAAAAGTATTTTTTTTCACCCTTTAATATAGCCGGATTTGCTGCTGTACATAATCATCCGTAATTCCTTTCCAATAGATTAAAATGAAACTTGCTTCCTTCAAGGTTTCTCTAAATACAGGACAGAGACTGTATTTATTGACAAAATTACATATTCAATTTATCTTTGCAACTCTCAACATATAACGTTCGTATGTAGCTTATTACATGGTAAGATTAAATTTTCTTCGAATCGGGTTGGATGTAAGATACGAATTGGTTATATATATATATATATATATATATATTAAAGTTTAACACTTTAATAGATATGTTTTGGCCAATATCTCCATTCTTGGCGGTCATGTTACTCAAAAAATGTCAAATTCTAAAACCTAGTTTGAATAGATTAATTTTGTTTGGAATTGTAATTGAATTATTGGGCTTTAAAATAAAGCTTCCTACTGTAGTATATAGTTACGTATATTTTCGGCGAGGACTAGTGTAGGTAACCTTAAAAACCAAAATACTCTTTTTTAAAAGTGAACTGTCGTGGAAACAACATTCTTCGAAAAGTAGAGGCGAGAAATTATAATGATACTTTTTTTAAATTGTCAAAAATAAATTTCCATTAAGTAACACACTATTTAAAATTGAATCTGTAGTAAATTCCGACTTTGATGTACATGATCAATCTTCCCAGTAAAAAAATGTATTATTCATATCACACGGGTTGTTAGAACTTCCACCAGGGGCGTTGATGCAATGACATGATTTACGTAACTTTCCTATACGTGAGCTGAAGTGCATTACAAGTGAATATCCATTACAAATCAAAGTAGATGCTTTGGGTTAGTGAAAGTGATGCGGTAAACTCATAGTTTTAATAAAACGTAGGAACACAGTAGCGTAATTTTATTTCCTAAACCATTATAAACGCTTGGTGATGACCTGCTGACGACTATGTCTGTGTTAACGAAGTCTAAGTAAATAAGTCTAAGTGTAAATATTTTATAGCAAGGGTTTTTAATTGTTTATCAATAATAATAATTTTTAACGGTTATAAAAAAGTAGTTGTTATTCAGTTTGTTACGTAGATCTAGCTGTGTTACGTAGATCTATCTGTGTTACGAAGATATACCTGTGTTACGTGGATCTAGCTGAGTTACGTGGATCTAGCTGTATTACGTAGATCTAGCTGTGTTACGTGGATCTAGCTGTGTTACGTGGATTATGAGTAATCATTGTGAATTGCAAATCAAATTAGGGATCGAGTGCATAAAAGTGAACGAAATTTGTTCTATTATAAATTAATCGGAACTAATAAAGTGAACGGAATCAATCCACATAAGACCGACGACAGACATATTGAGCTTGCATCTTAGCTACTGTTGCGATCTAGCCACGGATCGTCATCTGCCCTTTATGTTCACGCAATCCTCTCTTTCTTAAAGTAGTTCCCGTTTTCCTTTAATTTAAATTTAGCCAAGCATCCTTTCTAGATTTACTGGGCTTCAGTTGGCTCTATTCCTATTGGTTAGTCGCGGTTCCTAAATTTCTGTTTCAACTCGCCTAGCTGTCGACCTTGACATCTCCCGCGTTGAATTATTGTCCGTTTTAGATACTCATTGTATATGTTATTTATACTTTTACAATTTACTTTTGCTTTTCACTTTTTTTCGTCTGTACTAATGGGAATGGTAGCCCTACGAGAAAACGTTATCGAGTTATTGTTTGTAGCTATTGTAACAGTCCCGCACTTCACACATTTATCCTTTGTGGCGAAATATGACCATGTAATAATTACAATTTATATTTTATTCTTTAATAATACGTATTATTATTTTAAAATAGTTTAAATGGTTGAATAATTATTTTATCATATTAGTTCTTTAGTCTTTTTTGGTTTATTTATAAGTTTTTAAACTTTATTCAAATTTTATAGGTAATTAAAAACTTAATATTTATTATAAAAATGGCAAATACGGTAGAAACGCGACTATTTCGTAGTGATGTGTTATCTCTCACAATAAAAAACTCAAAAACACTGGATCTATATAAAACTCCTATTGCAAAACAAATTTAAAACTTTTGGAATGAATAAAAACGTAATAGAAGATGTAATAATGGCATCCACAGTATTTCAGATAACATAATAGCATATACTAATAACAACAAAAGACAAATAAAAAATGTAATAGACACTGATAAAGAAAATGTTACTCATTATAGAAGTGCTTATGTACTTTTACTTCTGGGCTCGGGATAAGATATTGTTACGTCATTGTTGTAAGAGCATTTTGAGATGCAAAAAGTATTAGGTACTGTACATGTTTATTTCTCTACTCACCCATGATCTGGTGCCAGTGCAAGAAGATGATTTTCGGAAACTTTAGTTAGAAATGAAGATATAGGCCTATGAGAAATTTTAGTGTCTCTAATCCTGTATATACATTCCTTATTTAGTACTTTGTCAAAGTGTCATTCTTTTTCAAAAGATGAAATATATATTTACAATCTTGGAATTTAGCCATTCAAGTCAAAGTATAAAGGGTATAGCAAAGAGCTTTATGCCAGCACATTAGCTTCATGGCTGTTTATCGTTAACTGTAACTTTTAGTGATTATTTGCAATAATCTGTTGCACATTTTAAACCGCTTCAGCGAATTCTATTCTTTCTCTTTTCGATAACGCTCATAGTATAACTCTGAATAAAAGCCTTTACGTTGGTAAAACGAATAGCCACAAGTTTTGCCAGAAGTTGTGTAAACATCCCATTTTGATCAAGCATTAGGGAAGCTTTTTAATGGATAGCTCTTGTGTTCTCGCCTAGCTGCAAAAATACACGTTTGTTGTTTTCTTTTCATTTTAATTGTTTTTTTTACAATTCATTTTTTATTTATTCCGAGAAAAAACCTTCACTTCGTTTAAATCATTAATATTATCATTGAGCCACAGTTTACAAATCATTAAGCCACAGTTGTTGAGTACAAACACGCCTGACTTGTTAAGTTGAAAAGCACTACATACGAAGTAGTTTGTGGGGTACGTACAACAAGCATGCTTTTCGAAATTACCGAAATAACAAGTCCGTTTCATTCATCGTAGGAGTGGTACAGCTACGCAGGAATTACAAAAATTGTTTTTCAAGGTGTTTAACAAAAACGATTCGGTCACAACAACTTGTTACGTTTCGTCTAAATGTATAATGAATAGATATTTATTAGCCTCTTGTAACATGAGAGACGTTCATTGTAGACTTATTGACCCTTTTAGTACTTTGTAACAAAGTTTTAATTGCTGCCAACTAACTTAGTGGCTAAGCACGTGCTGAGGCTGTTCCTCAAGTGCAATGTTGGCAGCAATTATGTTCTTCCTTCGTCGAGTTTCTCACTGAAGTACTATGTAATTAGATTAATTATATTTTCTATTTGATATTAAACAAGTACTATAAAAACACTTACGTCAGTTACTACCTAGATGAAGTTTAATTTATTTACATATTATTAAATATTTACAAATATTATAAATAAAGTAACATAACTTTTGCATTAAAAACCTGTTCTAGTTCGTAGCCTATAACATAGAGTCAGCTGGTTTGTGAAATTAAATTTCATCACTAATTTGAAACCAAATGTGACCATGTTGAATACTTTACCCTTATGGTGCGTTACCTTTGTGAAGAGTTTTTTTTAAATATCTAATTTATTATTTAAATGTTATAAATATATACAAATTATTGTTTGTATGTGTGTATATAAGTTATAGACGACTAAACAGTTTAAAAGAAGTTGGTGAAATTTGGAGGATGCAATATATTCAAAGGATGGATTCTTGATGTTTGGTGTAGATCCACCCAATGGGCTCCCCTCCAGCGGCTTATAGGATGGTTTAAAAACTGATGTATGTCTGTGACTATGTATGTAACTTACGGACGCCTAAAGCGCTTATCAGAACTTAATAAAATCTAGAAATATTGTTTAACATACTCCAAGGATGGTTCGTGTTACGTTTGGCGTAGATCCATCGACAGGGCTTCACCCCAGAGGCATAGGATAGCTCATAAACCGATGTACATAATATGTATGTGTCTCATAGACGTCTAACTAGCTCCATGAGCTATAGATATATATGAGCCCCCCTATATATGCTGATACATATTCCTTCACCAATGGAAAAATATAAATATGAAAAATAGTTATTATTTGGAGTACTATAAGATTATTAGAGTAATTATTTCCAGATTGAGAGAGAGAGAGAGAGTGAGACCGAGAAGGGGGGGGGAGAGAGAGAAAGAAATAATAAAATGGATTGATTGCTGTCCATGTAGTCATGTTAGGTTAAGCCTGTGGCCTAAAGGTATGTGGGGCTTATGTTATCCTCATTTCAGTTCCTAATTAGCAAAATGGAAATCTGTGTGTGTTTATCGACAAAAGAAGGAAGCTCGTTACTATAACGGAGCTAACCTGGCAGGTTCTCCTGATGGTTTTAAAATTATTTGTTGCGTAGAAAATTATTAAGCCTTTCTTGCTCGCCCCCCTTCACACTAATGCTTGGTCAGTTTACTACACTAATGGGTTCAATAATGACATAACACTGAGAGTGATATTACGTGCTGTAGCGGTTCCATTCTCTTGGGAAAAAATCTAGAATATATTCACAATTTTAATATAAGGTAATAGAAAATTTGTCAATTTATTAAAAATAGTCTAACATTAATAAAAGTCGAAATATTATTTAAAATCAGTTATGTTATCAATAATGGCAGAGCCGCATTGCGATTTTGTCAGTATAAATACGTCCATTGCTACCAAACGCATTTCAGATTCTTAAACTCAACGGGAGCTTTTGAAGAGTAACGTTAGATTTCTTTAGAAAAATTGTTGCCTATCTTTATTTAATCAAAGCTGTTGATGTTTTGAGAAGCCTACATCTTGCATACGCTGATGTAACAACATAAAATACGTAGTGTTATTACAGACATTACTTGGGATCCATTTTGTGTTGTAAGTGGCCATATTTTTTATTAGAATTGTTAAGAACCATATCGTAGTGTTCTATCCATACTTTTTGAACCCATTCTACTTCGCATGGTAAAATTATTATTACATCACCGACGTGATGGTAACCGGTAAATACCGAGCGCATTGATACATTATGACTGTTACTAAATAAATAACTGTTCACAAATCTTCAATTGAAAGTAGTTTATTACTATACGCGTTCCGGTTAACTATGTCATCATCATCAGTGGTACTATTAAAAAATTACAACAAAATTATAACAAAAACATTTAGTTGCAATTGTAATTTGATAGTATAGTAGTATCACTGTTGATGATGGTATAATTCTTCGAAACCCGAACGATAAAAAAGGCATTTTATTTGATTGAACACATATTTAGGCCCTATTTATTTATAAACAGAACTCACAAGCCTGATCAAATTTTATTTAATTAATTATATTTACCAAT
The DNA here is from genome assembly GCA_036971475.1 of Prosapia bicincta. Lineage (NCBI taxonomy): Eukaryota > Metazoa > Arthropoda > Insecta > Hemiptera > Cercopidae > Prosapia > Prosapia bicincta. The sequence goes on from JBAIZL010000001.1 coordinate 63,674,241, forward strand.
CATTATATTTCTTTTGATACCTATACAGGTATATGTAACCAGAAGACGAAATCTTTTTATAAGCCCAATAGAGAGTATGTCTAGCCTACTTCAGGTATGGTACAGTCTACACGTGACGTCATGATCCCCTCTACATACTCTAGCGGGGTTTATGTCCCTAATGTAATTTTGTTCATATTCACAATCCATTCCCAGCTCTAATGTCAATAGTTGCCTAAATCATTTATCGTCGATCATACATACTGACATAAAAGAAAATCTTTTGAGGAAGACAAACTACAAAAACGAAATGTACATCCCAATTACAAGGAAATGTACAATTTAATATCATCTTTACAGTCAATATGTATTACAACTTCATTAGTAGAGGAACCCTAAATATATATATTTCTAAATCCACAGATTTTAGGTATCACTCAACGTATTTCATCTCTTGGTTCATTTTCCAAAGATATTCGTTACATAATTATTAAAATACATTCTTATATTTATATTTTATTTGTGTAACGTATTCTGCCATTGAGTTTATAAATTGACTTGTATCATTAAAAACATCTAACATAAGGTTTTTACAAATTCTATTATACTGAAATAATAAGGCTGAGAATGATGTGCTAAACTAAACAAAATTCAGTTTAAAATTCTAGGAAGAGATGAAATGTTAACAGCAATTTGTTGTGGTTACAATGGTGCTGCTACACACACAAGTAAAATATTATTCGTGCCTCTTCTAAAAACGGATATTCTTTTACCAAGATTCTCAGTTTCAATTTCCTCCGTTGGATATTGTCGCGCTGTATTTTTAAAGAAATGTAATAATTAATAATGCTTGTCTTATTATTTTATTTTTCAATCTATAGGGCCTGATACCTTTTTATTAGTATTTTATTCGATTTCAAGAAATTGTTTGGGAGTATTGAGATTTTATTGCATTTAAAATATTTTGATTTAATAGTTCGAATACATTTTCAACATTAGAACATATTTGTTAATACCTAAGAATTTATTACTTTATAATGTATTACTTATGTATTAGTATAATAACTGTTTTTATTCCCGTGCCGAAGATCTGAAAGACCCGAAAGGACAAAGGAAGGTTGTGTCGCAAGGATCGTGAAGGCAAGTATCTCCAACAGAGTACCATTAAGCCCCTCCTAATATTTAGGGCGGTTTTCCCTAAACACCGCCCAGGGAAAGGTCGCAGCTTTTGTTCCTTCTGTAATAACCTCAGAAATTCCGCCACCAGGAGAAACAATATTTCACTTTGTGTTAAAGGCACTTCTAAAACATTACCAATTCTTTAACTGAATTTAACTTGATTCACTGAGTTTAACTTTGAACGCAGATGCCTTTGTCTGAGCTTAAAGTGATTACTTGTTCGGAGCTAACACTGTCAGGTAAGCAGAAGTATTTATTTTCCTGTACTATTACTGAATGAAGACTTCAGCGTTTGATTCTGAATGCACTTAAATCAAAGTTGTTATTGATTCTTTGATCACAGATTGCTTAGATGTCAGATTTGGATTGAACGAATTGATAATTGCATTCAGTAGCGTAATCTACAGGTATAGAATGGCGTTATCAGTTATTTGCTAAGTAATGTTAAATAATAAAAGTTGAAAATCCAAATCTCTTTCATTACCCTTTACTAAACTACGATTGTAACCATCGATTTTTCCTGAAATAAGGTCTGAAACACGAATTGTTGAAAGTTCGAATTACGTTCACGATTTCATGATCTAATGACTAGAGAGACTCACTTTCGATTATATTTTACTATCACCGCTTAATATTTAATTCTGATTTCCCGTACTAAATATTAGTTTTCTTCTAATATTAGTAAAGAGCAATTTAGGATTGAATAAATTAAAGATTTTAATTTACATTAATTTTTGAGACCCTATTATTACAGTCATTGTAATAAAACATTTAATTGAGTTATTTTGCTAGTCAATATTAGAGTTCATACAATAATACATTCCTTTAATAGTCTACTACTAAGTTGCCATAATCCGTAATAATTACAGTTAATTACATTGTGAGCGTATAACCTACCTATCACCAATGATAACAGCACATGACGTGATGACGTCACCTGCTCAAAACCCATGGAACACTCGGCGAACTAATTCTGTAACTTTATTATTCGAATATCTCCGATAATAATTTATTTTAAGATAAGGAGTATATTTACATTAGCCTAAACTTTGAATTCCTACGGATGATACCACTTCATGAATCCGACAAAGTTGGATGTATAGTGGGTCTACATCAGTATGCTACCTCATATGCCTGTGATACTTTATTTCTTCTGTATTTCTCCATCATACAGAGTCCTATACCCCTACTTTATGTATCGTCCGTGTATCCATATTCCTTTCTTAAAAGCATATAACAATACCATATATTTACTACTATAAATATATAAAACGTATACATAAAACATGTTTAAAAGTTTGCCGAATCACAAATTTACTGAAATACCATTCTCAGTTAAGAAAACATTCAAGCTAAGTAGCTGATTATTTTTATTATTCGTTTTATTGAATATTTAACCAATTACATAAACCAAAGTTATTAAACTATTATTAGAAAATAAATTTTTTTCTTTAAAAATCTAAGACAGTATGTTTTTATCACATATCAAATTACTTTTAAATTTAAACATAACTATTGTACCTAGCAATTTTCTAAAGAGAGGTTTTGGTTCCCCGCATGTTAGATTTCACCCGTCACTGATGATGAAAGCTTAGCTGTCGAAACGTGTATGACAATAAAGTTATTTTTTAAAACATATTTCTAAGATTTAAATGATTTTGCAATTTTGCAGCGTATATTAGTATTTTTGAATATATTTCCTCTTTTGCGTTAGTCTTATTATTTTGGTATTTTATTACAATAGAGAATGGCAAACAAAGAAAATAGAGTTTTTGTAATTTTTTACAGAAAAAAAACATAAAGATGTAAAGAGAGTTCGAGGGATGGAGTAAAGTTGGAAAAGTCAAAAACTGCAACTCATGATGTTTTTCTATATACCTGCCTAGTAAGCTATCTCACATGTTTGAGCGAAATATATTTACTAATATTTGTAAATAATTTCATACAAACGAAATATTGTATCTTGAACCAAAATTAAGCGCGAATGAAAAGTACATAGGGAATTCTGTAAAAGAAAGTTAAATCTTGGAAAGCGACTGTGTTTTGCTCTTTAAATCAGTAAGGATGCTTCAAAGCTAGCCTTCAGATTCTTCTACCACTATCTGAAATAGCATTCGAGATAATCCTTCTTCTTAAAACCTGAAATTTTATTCAAAACCTCTTCATTGTCCTTTATGCCCGAGTACGGGAAATGAAATAAATCTAGGGTCTAACTCAATATGATTTACTTTTGAATTTTAAGCTCACTGAGAGATTAAAATTACCTTGGAGGAATACTTGTAATTTACATATACAAACACCTATTTTTGATATTCAGATAGCAATAAATAGCAAGCTATACATTACTATATTTTATAAAAAGTATGTATGTCTTTGAAATTTCAAAATTTGAATGTTTGTCCTCTTTGTTCCCACGACACTATGTATCTTCGTTAATTATTTGGTTTGATGTAATTACAAACAATATCTTGTTCTCAAATCCAGATGATAATAAATCCCTAAAACCACGTTAGTTTATTCCTTTCAATAAATCTAATATAACAATGATAGATAACCATTAATGTTACTATATTATATAATAATATATCATGTATTATTGTATTTTACTATTTCATATTACAGTATAATATTTTATAATGTATGATAATAATCAAATATGGTTATTGTATTATTTTTGCTTTAAAATGTACATACAGTAATCATCTTCACATAAAATGTAGTTGCAGGATTTTTATTACTGAAAAAAATTCACAACAATTAATTATTTAAAATTAAGTGAAGTAATGGAAGCAAACTTTAAACCTTCAAACATAAAATTTCAGTAAGCACTCAAAGTACACAGTTCATTTACAAGAATATATTTTTATTGTAAAGTTGATTTTCAATAATATATTTTCAACTTTTTCCAAGGCACTTCATATTTGCTCTACATAACTATCAAGTTATTATATTTAATTGCATAGCAAGCGTCGGATGTTATATTTATTATTATCTATGTGTCTCGTAATACAACGATCAAATACTTTAAGAAAAACCTGATTTAATTTAAAAATAGTTGTTTTGAAGAAGGTGTACATTTTTCAACGTTTAAGCAATTGCTATTAAAATCTAATTCCTCTTTTCTAAAAATAAATATTTTTAATTCATAGAAAGTTATTTAGGATTTGATGAATAATCATTTGTACAAGCTCATTTCGCTTTGAATCTGAGATCAGTCAAGCTCAAACAGTTTTTGTTACATCCCTCGTTTAATCCTCATAGCAGTAATCAATTAAGAGATATTCTGGGACAATAAATAACATCCTCGTCTGGGATTAGTGTTTAAAATCGCTTTTATACGTTAGAATAAACATGCTTCCTTCTAGATTTTAGAACCAATTAACGTAAAACCCTGCTGTGATCCTTTTCTATCCTGTAATCAATATTTATTAAGAACCTTTACTATTATATCCTAGAATCAATCGCAGTTTAAACTTTATATTTTCAACCATAGAATCTATCATGATTAAAAGTTAATTTTGTATCCTATTTTTATTCCTTAGTAAAAATCTTTTTCCTCATTATTTGCACTAGAAAACCTTTGAAGATATTTGTTTCTTAATTCTAACAGTCACTACGTTTTTCAAAGTAGAATCAGTGAGACACAAAATATCTTTGGTTTTTTTATTTTAGAATCATTTGAAGCCATAGTCAATTTTTTTAAAAATCCTTATAGTTATGTCTTAGAATCATTCAGAGTTTACACTTTATTTTTTATATAGAAATTTTCCGAACAAAAATGAAGATGAGTGTAATAATAATTTTACTTTTTCTACCCTAAAATTTATAAGGATTCTTTTTTTCTATATTTAATCCCTAACTAAAATCCTATCCTCTAATAATAGCATCAGACATTATTTGAAGATCTGTTTTCCTTAATTCTAGTTTTAATATCAAAAACAACTTTTTGTTATCGTGATATAACACATTCTTACACCTGGATTTTAAAAGTAATACAGAATAACCTAAATGTTTATTAATTTCATTTTTTTACCCTTGTTTTCAATAATTCGTGAAACTAACATTTTTAACATTAAAAACAATGTCAGGTGAAATAACATTCTTCTTGATACTAGAATCTATCTCACTTTAAGGTTACTTTTGTCATAAAGTTATTCCTGAGTATCCTATTTTCCTATACTTAATGTTCTAAATATATAACTATATCTGTACTTATTAACTGTAACTGCATGTGCATCCTATTTAAATGCATCTGTATCTTAATTAACTATATCTGTAAACACTTCGGCCGGCAGGTAAACACTTCGGTGGTGTTGTGGTGGGAGCACTTGCCTACTGAACTGAGTTCAAGATGGCCCAAAGAATTTCTGTTCGCTTTTTCAACCCCAAGATTGACTATAAAACTCAAAGGCTATAATAATAATAAGCTGTAGAAGGGTAGCTCTGGTCGCATGAGCTTTCTTTGTATATTTCACGACACGAGTAAGGCAGCTTTTATTCTCCTAGACTATGTTGGTAATACATTATTATATAGGCCCCCGTTTTTCATGTTGGGCTATTTGTTTCAAGTTACCTAACAATTTGTTTGTAGAAAAGAAAAATACTTTTAAAAAATATGGATAAAGTAAGGCATTTTTCATACAAATATGTTTTTTTCTTTTTAAACACTTTTTCTTTATCTCATTGATGAGTAGTATAGAGATAAAACATTTATCCCTTCAGGGCAGTCGCCATTTAGGCACTGCCTCTTATATTATTTTATTGAAGCTCACCAGAATTAATACATTTAAATAATGTCACAGATGAAGTACTACAGAGTTTACCCGATAACTTCACCCCTTCATGTGACTAAAGCCGCTGGGGTAAAAGAAATTAGAAGACAACTGCATGTAGGATGTAATAAACGATACGAATCTCTGCACTAGAAGGTTAGTGGATTCAGTTTTGTAGAGGTTTCAAAGTTAGTCTGATTTTGCGGGAAAACAGTGTGCGTCACTTACGTAAGCTAACGTTGTTTTCCTTTTGTTGGAGAGGAAATATTGTGTGAAATAATGTGTATTTATTGGTCCATAGCAGTGTGTTAATTCTTGAAAGATTTATTTGTAAAATCCTAATTCTCTTGTTATGATTAGAAACTACCCCCTCGTGGACACTCACCTTGAGGCGGTGAGGGGGCTTAAACTTGGAATTCCATTAGCTTCAGCAAACCCAAGTGAACTAAGAGGTGTCTACAAAAGCTGCATAAGACCACTGCAGCCCCCTAATACATACACAAATATGGCAGAATGAATCAGAGAGTAAAACATTCCGGAGTATTAGTCCCCCAATCGGATCTCCGGGTGGGGACTACTTTCTGTTATGAAAGAAATAATCATCCTGATCGTCTTAAAGTAAACATCTGGAATATCAAGGACGAGCACATTGAATGTGTAAGAGAATTATATGGAATAGATAGAAATATTATTATGAGAAATCGAGGAGTGGGAAAAAACAAAAGAATCGCATTATGGTGTTATAGCAGAAAGCAGGCAGTAGAAATGCATATCCAAATGAAGAAAAAGTCAAAAGATGAGAAGATGAAACAACATATATCATTGGGTACAAACTTTAATGAACGTGAGAGAAAAACAAAAGACCTGCATAATTCACACATTAAATATCAATCTCAGAAATGTTTGCACTGGAATGCCCGCTCCTTGATGAATAAAATAGAAGAGTTGAAACAAGAATTGGATTTGAGTAATGCTAAGGTTATATGTGTTCAAGAGGCATGGTTGCCTGTAGACGAAAAGCGGCACCCTCGTTTCAAGAATTTTAATATTTTTAACAATTCACGAGCAAATGGCAGAGGTGGTGGTGTCATAACTTTGATACATAAATCTATAGTTGTTAGAAGTCATCAATCTATCACCACCACAAATATGGAAGCACTTAGCTGTGACATAACTATTAACCAAGATATTAATATAAGAGTAGTCAACGTATATATTCGTAAACAATTAGTAACTGATGAGGAACTTCAAAAATTACTGATTTCAGATAAATGTCTCCTTATCATGGGTGATTTTAATGCTAGACATGGCTCTTGGAATAAAGGAAATGACAACAGGAATGGCCTAATAGTTTACGAATGGATTGTGAACTCCAATTTGGTACTTGTAAATAAAAACAAGGAACCAACATACCAGTCACCAAGTACAGGATCATTGAGTACATTGGACCCTACCCTGTCTTCTCCAGATCTGTTAGACATAATCAGTAATTGGTATGTGGGTAAAGATCTAATTAGTGATCACTTCCCAGTATATTTTAATATCGATAGTAAAGAGGGAAATGTTAATGCACATAGAATTATTACTACGCAACATAAAATAAAAGATGCAAATTGGCCCCTATTTAGACATCTTACTAATAACACAGTAAACTGCACAGAAAGTAATACAGAAAGCATTGTACAGAAACTAATGATTGCTGCCTCGGAAAGTATCCCTAGCATTAAGGTAAATAAAAATAAACAAAAGCCTAGTAACATTTGGTGGAATAAGAGAATATCCCTCCTTAGATTAGAAAGACAAAAAGCCAGAAAAATGTGGAAGAAATTTAGAACGCCAGAAAATATAAGCAAATACAACCAGGCATCGGCTAAATGTAAGAGAGCTATAAAAGACGCTAAAAGGACCTCTTGGCATGACTTCATAGGTAGCATCAACTCAAACACACCTTGCTCAGCTGTATGGAAAAGATTTAAAGCAATTCAGGGAAAACCTGATAATAAAATCTATCAGATCACAAATCCGGATGGGATCATAACTACTAATGATAATGACATTGCTAATGTATTCAACAAATTATATGTCAAAAGGTCAGGTATTGAGGAAAATTGGCCGACTCATCTGAAGAATGAGAAAAAGAGCTATCTTACAACTTTGAATGAAGCAATTTCCCAAACAGATATCTGTGATAAACCTTTCACAGAAACTGAAATGAAGGCTGCAGTAGCACAATTGAAGTCATCTACGCCAGGAGAAGATAACATTCATAATTTAATGTTACAGCATTGTTCTGAGTCATTTATGGAAGAAATAAGATGCAATTTTACACAAATCTGGGAGACAGGTAACATACCACAAAAATGGAAACAGGCTATAATTATTCCACTTGTAAAACCAGGAAAATCTCCTGAACTTGCTTCTTCTTACAGGCCTATAGCCTTGACATCATGTCTCGGTAAACTTTTGGAGAGACTGGTTAATAACCGCTCAACTTGGAGGCTTGAAAATTATAATCTGCTGGGTTCATGTCTTTTCGAGTTCAGACCTAAACGAAGCACCTGTGATGCTTTACTAAACTTTACAGAAAGTATATATACCGGATTCTCAAACAAAATGTGTACATCAGCGGTGTTCATCGATTTCGAAGCAGCCTTTGATAAGGTCTCACGCATATCTATTATTTCGCAGTGTATGGAAATCGGTTTAAAAGGGAGGATACTGAAATACATTGCAGACTTCCTTAAGGATAGGAAAATTAAAACTAAGATCAATGATACCTACTCTGAAGAAGAATGTACTCTAAACGGAATACCACAGGGGTCAGTCGTTAGTCCTACTCTTTTTAACATAATGATGCAAAATTTAGGGAATATAGACCTTCCAGGCATCGGCATGGCTATTTTTGCAGATGATGTCACTATCTGGGCCACTGATAAGGACCCAACTGCTTCTACTCACCAACTGGAAAAGGCACTTAACAAAATCTCTGAGTGGTCTGAAAATTGGGGACTAACCATTTCAATATCAAAAACTGAAGTATGCTTCTTCTCCAGGCGATACTGGCACACCCAAATCCTGTACTTCTGCGTATTAAACTGGATTCAAAACTACTGTGGAAAGAACATGTCCATTTCATAGCGGACAAATGTGCAAAGAGAATAAAAGCGTTGAAAGTTATAGCCAGCAGGACATGGGGAGCAGATACATATATATTAAGGAATTTTAATTTGTCGTTTGTAAGATAAAAAATCATGTATTGTTGTGAAGTTTGGGGTGGAACAGCTGAAACTCATATTGGAAAATTACAAATATTACAGAACTCATCTCTGAGGATTTGTTTGGGTTGTCCAAAAACCACAAGTATACAGTCTATGGAAATTGAACTGTCAGTCATGCACTTTGACTTATATATAAAAAACAGAATGTGGAAGAAACTTTTTCAGATGAAAGCAATTTCGCTTAACACTCTTTCTAACATTGCATTGGTAACTAACATCCCACAGTCACTGTTCTACCATCATAACAAACCCTGCGAATCATTAAACACAATGGAATCGGGAAAAATTCCAGTTGTTTTGAAACAACAACCCTGGCATCGAATCCCAATAAAAACCGATCTTGAAATTCCTGGTTCACTCACAAAAAAAGATTCACCTCACCTACTAAAATCTGTCGCTATGGAATTGATAAACACCACATATAACAACTTTGTAAAAATCTACACAGATGGTTCCGTTGATAAAGAAAACCATAGGGGAGGTGCAGCTTTTCATTGTCTAGAATTAAACGAGGATTACTATGTGCTCTGCGATTCTTCTTCAAGCATGAATGCTGAATTGATGGCCTTAAATGCTGCTTTGGTTTTTAGCAATACTATGGATGCACAGAACATCTGCATTCTCACCGATTCCAGATCGGCCCTTCAAGCCCTTCAAGTACAGCACACTACAGACTACCATTTTCGAACATCTGAAATAACTAAATTGTTAAAAAACTCAGAACAGAAAAATATTGTATTTCAATGGATCCCCAGTCATTGTGGTGTTCCTGGGAATGAGGAAGCTGACAGATCTGCCAAGGAGTCTAGCAACTTGTTTCCATCTCCTGAAAGTTGTTACTCCTTAACTAATTGCAAAGAGGCAGTTGATAAAGAATCTCACATCTGTTGGAGAAAGAAATTTAGAGAATGCAATACTGGGCGCGAATATTATTCATTACAAAAACAACCTAATGGCCCAAAGATCTTCAAGTCATTATCACGTTCAGTGGCATCTTTTGCGGCAAGAGCTCGTATGGGACACATTGTCACCAATACATATTTGAAAATGTTTCATATTACTAACGACTCTATCTGTGGAGTGTGCAAGCAAGAAGAGGAAACATTAGAGCACATACTTTTGAAGTGTCCTGTAACAGCAGCAACAAGGAGTCCCTTGATAAAACATCTAGGACGGGAATGTACCCTGGACAGAATCTTGAAAGAATGTTGTTTCTGGCCATTGGCAGAGTGTGTGTATATGAGACATCGAGCTTTCGAGGACAACCTTGGAAGCTCGTAATAAGAAGTAAGAAGTAAGTAATTAGAAACTAATTGCAAAAAACTTAAATTTTAAAAGTGGGAAATTTAAAACTTTCAACTTTCGTCCAAATCGATCAAACGATTATTTCTATTGGTTTTGCATACGTTTTGGGAAACGTGAGGGCTAATTGAGACAAATATGACTTTTTTGTAACATTTAGAACCTCCTTTAAGATTTTTATGAACCGTGATGTTTTTTTAGGTTATATTTTAACAATAAACCTTCAATTTATAAACATTTTCATAGTCTATATTACGTGTTCTCAATTTATTTCCTTTTACCCCTTACTTTCAATTCACTTCACTTTAATTAACACTCTTATATCCAATATCAAACTTCCTTCTTCCTTTCTTTACATTGCTATTCATGCTGTTCCTTTTAAATCTCATCTAATCTGATCTGTGGTTTTCTATTAAATTTGTTCCATATGTCACAACTTCATAAATACATTTATTTCTCGTCTGGTAGGCGTAAAAAATTGTCAGCCCATTCTCGTTATGCATTCTCTGATAGTTTTTAAGTAAATAATTTTCATCACTCAACATAACTATAGGTTTTGCACAGAAGAAAATTCATCTCCCTCGTCTCCCTTTGTTCCATCACGAGAGGTATCATGAGACGGCTTTCATATTTTAACTAAAATTAAGTGATAACATTTAATTTCATACTTCTGAGCATATGTTATAGGTCGTGTTGTAAAATATCTGTATCTATAACACGCATATAGGTACTTAACACGCATATTATGCTCTTTTATTTGATACATTATTATATGTACATTATTAAGTTAAAATATCGTTCAATATGTATTTTATCAACTACAAATACATTATTTTTATATGCAAATATTTGTTACCTATATTAATTCAAAATATGGATATTGAGGTACATATTTTTAATCCACATTAAATATATCTTTCACTGACACTTTTCCAGAACTGATTTAAATTAAATTGGTCAAGTAAAATAAGCATTCTGTAAATTTTTCAACATACAATAAAGGTTTTATAGTAGCTACATTCTTTACATTTGCTCCATTAACTATATTCTATTGGAATCTCAAATAACTGCATGTATTAATGTAAGTATTTTCATCTGTCAGCCAGTCCTACTGACTACCATAAATACGTTTTTTTACCTGGATTGTTTTTTTACTTGTTTTTCGCCCTTTAGGTGTAAATAAATTTTCCTTTACATTAAGTCAAGTGTCCATGTTTATGTATATGTGAAGGAAGGAATAAACATCGGTCACATACGTTTAAAATGATTTTTATTATTGCTTTTTGATATATTTATTATTTTGAAAACATTTACAATATGTCAGACAATGGGATTGGTCAACAGAAGTGGATTCATTATTATAATAATGTTGTTCATACAGATCTCTAATATAACTTAATTAATAATATTGGATTTTTGTTTTTTGTATTATTGTAAAATTTCATTGATTAAATTATATTTAATTGTGTAAACCAACTAAGTGAAAACTATGACACTAGTATGCTGCCGAAATTGGAATCCGTTGTTTTCATTGACAAAGCTAAGCTATTACATTATATAATTACCGGTACTTATAATATATATGTATCATATAATGTATATATATATATATATATATATATATATATATATATATATATATATATCATATATATATATATATATATATCATATATATACATATATATATATATATATATATATATATATATATATATAAATATAAAATACGTTTTCTTGTTTAATAATTTGAAACAACACAGGTTATTCAAATACAAGAATATTTATTATTTTAAATCAAAAGCTTTTCGTTGGCAAACAGTACCAACATCATCAGGAATGAAAATTACAATAATGTATTATTATTACATTATATAATTGGTCAATATTATTATAATATTAATAATTACATTATTGTAATTTTCATTCCTGATGATGTTGGTACTGTTTGCCAACGAAAAGCTTTGGATTTAAAATAATAAATATTCTTGTATTTGAATAACCTGTGTTGTTTTAAAATATATATATATATATATATATAATGTTGTAGTTATAAGAAAATGTTTATTACATGTTGAATAAACATAAATATATTGAATTTAAACTAAATCAGTTCTTTGAATGTGCTAGACGTGCCTTATGTTATAAGTGTTTAAAGAATGGTATTCGCAATAAATACCTCATTATGTTAAACGATTTATAGGTATATAGAGTAATATTTTAAAACCATCAACAAACAATCCCAAATAATTATTAAAAAATAAAAAACGACAATATTTCAATAAATAAGTTTAAAAATAGGAAATTATCAACCTTGCATCAATAGAATTAATCAAAACATAAACCATCTCAGAATAGTTAATAACGTGTTATTTTTTGTAAATAATATAATAAACTGTTGTAAATAATAAATACTAACTCTTTGTAATGATTTTTAATAATGATATTTTTTGTTATAATTCATAAATAATTTTAATTTCACAACATAATCACGATGGCAAAATAATGTTTGTTAGGAAACGGTAGAACACAGGCACTACCGTTTAGCAAGGGAGAAAAAAAAGGTCTAGATGTAATGACGTCAGTAGGTAGCTTTGAAGCCTGATGTATTGGTAGGTACTGCATTATCTCGATTTGTCACTGTTTAATTTTTTTATTTATGCTAATATTGAAATATTCACTTTAATAATAATAATAATAATAATAAACAGAAAAATATATGTTTAATAATTCGTTTGTAAGTTTTACACTCTGTCTACAGAATCTTGTTATGGTTTACAATGATAATTATGAGTTGCATTAACGTGAAAACAAAAAAAACGACGGCACGGTGGCTGCAAGGCACAGCGACATTCTAAGCATCTCTCTAACAAGTAAGCCTATTACACGTAACCACCGCCCACGACGTATTATGTAGGTACAAGAACATTCGATTCCAATTTGCAGGAGCAGAACGAAATACTTGGTTTGGTTTGGTTTACATTTAAGAAACCTTTAAAACGAATCAATTCGAAACCATTGAAATGTATTACATTAAAATATCATTAAATAATTGAAACTTAGAAACTAAAGTATTTTAAATAAAAATATATACCTTATATTTCTATTCAGCTATAAATGAAATATTTGTGCCCAATTGTAACCACGACGTCATAGATTGCTTGAATTTTACAGGAATAATAAAATCTTAGTTAGTAGTAAAAATTAAAACTAACAAATCTAGCTATATATTGTTAAATACTTGCCAACAGCTAAACCAAGAGTCATATTCCATAAAAATCTCAGTGTCATAAAAATAAAAAGACGTACGTGAATTTTCTTAATTAGTGTAAATATCAAAAGTGCACTCAAATTTCACTAAACAATAATTGAATAATCCATACTAGTTTCGACAACGCTGTACCCCTCAACGGCGGTTAATAACACTTAGTGAGTTTGTTCAATTACCTCCTTTTGTTAATTTTCATGTTCGGGAATAGTTATCACTAGTAAAGCTGTAATCAACTAATATTGAAATATTTAAATTTTTTTAAAATATAAAGTGGTAACCTAATATTGTCCTAATTTGGACTCCAAGAAATTTCTAAAGTACAATTTTAATATGTATCATGATTTTTTACAACTATTGCTTGTCTAAGGGTCACATTTAATCACATCCACTATGTCAGTGCTGCAGGTAGATCGAGGATATAATGGAACATGGTAATTTTGGTTCCCATGGTGATTTTTGGCACAACAGAATCATCACATTTTTTTAATGTAAGTGATTTTAATTTTCCTTTAAAATTTATTTCCTAGTTACTAAAACAATTTAATACACAGAAATAAATTTTGCGTTTTCTACTTGAGTGTTTGTTTTCTTAATGTTTAGGATATTGTAAATTATTATAAAAGATATTTCGTACTTGAGGAAATCCGACAGTTGAAATGTATTTAATTTATTTTTAAGAATCATTTTACCCGAATAACATTTAGAAACTCTAGCCTAACCTTATGGACTAAACTAACTCTCTAAAGTACATGTTTGTGTATAGAGACATAATTTAATTAAAATTAATATAATTAAACGACAAAGAACTATTTACAGGATTTAGGAAAGCTTAGAACTACCAACAGATATAATAATGAAAATCTAATGTATTTCTATGGTCGCAAATTACTTTTAAAGAAACGTTTGTATCTTACAATTTCTATTTTGCTGAAAAGAGTTTCGAGTTTTTCTGCACACGAGACTTGCACCACTATACAATGTGCAGCTCACCTTGTTTCCAGAAAAAATCTCTTTGTTTGTGCATTCATCCAAAAACCTTTGTCAGTAACAGTGCAGAATATTTTAAATCTGTTGTGCTTTGATATTCCTTTAAAACCGACTTCTTACAAAGAGATATTTTATTTAAAAAATATATTTTATAATACTCGCTTCTAACTGCTTTGTTTTACCAACCAGGTTCACATTGTTTAAATTTTCACAAAAAGTTTTTCCCGTATAATTTTAACAGATAGTGACGTCATGAGAATAAGCAAAACGTCATCACTGATGATAAAGAAGGTTATGTTTAAAAGCTTGTATAGAAGTGAGATTTGTCGAATCTTATTTTAAGTTAGGTACATATTTTAAAGTGAGTTCTGGAATTGGATACCAAGTGAAATGCTGTGTGATGATAAGTTTGTTAAACTCACTAATGCAGCTATTTTAGAATGATCTAAGCTGTGTTGGTTTTAATATTTTTATAAATACCTTTACCTAAACAGATATAAGTTCATATTTTATTCTGTGCTAAATTATAAATACGTATAAACAAAAGCAGTGTTCAGTCTATTACACCCCCTTCTCACTTCAGTTACCAATTACACCAAGTAAACAAACAAAAACGCTACCCCATCTAGTCACGGCCAGGCTAAAGTTTACAGTACGGCGAACACGGAATTTAGACGGGGCAAATAACAGTTAGCTAACCCTTCCCAAATTTACAATTGTTAATCGCCATGAATTCTATATGGTATAAGCCCATTTCAGTATAATGTAAGCTTTGAAAAGGGTAAATTATATGTATTTGTTTCACCAAGATTGTAAACACCCAAAATTTATATTTATTTGAGAGCACTAACAAACTAGTTTATTTAGTTTATTTTTGTCCTACTTTTAGGAAGGTATTTTTTGTGGTAATGAAATATGTTTTTTTTTACATTTAGTAGCATCCTAACCTGGTTTTTCATATTTCTCAACTATTTTTAAGAAGTGCTTTCTACTTAAGTAATTATTATTTTATTTCTATAGTCACATATCCTGCAGCTCTTTTTCCTTCCCAAAATATTACAAACCAAAAGGTTTAGTTTATAAACTAACCTTTTAACTACAAGTTTAATGAACAGCTAGAAAAGTATGTTCATTTCATGTTCACAGTTGCTATCTGCGTTAATAAAATGGATATTTATGTTATATGACCCATTTCACTACCATATTATAATACTCCAACCCACATTCAAGTAAACAATGTGTAGTGATGAAAAAGTACTAAATTTAAGCGTCACTGCTTTATGTTATATTAGTAAAATACCTAACAAAAGTCTAAACACTTTAGTTTGTATAGATTGCATTCAGTAAGTCGTCCTTGACACGACGCCGTGTTAGAGAATATATGATTCGACGGTGGTTGGAATAAAAAAGAAATTCATAAATATTAAATAAAATTTTGTTTATAATTAAATTAAAAGTTAACAATTATAATACACATTAGGAAATATTTCCAGAATAATAAAGTATTTGATTTAGCTATTAAGCAAACAATTAGCTAATTTCTGATTTCTTACTTAATATGTTCAATAGACTCAATTCATGTAGGGTAAATTAATAATCGATAAATACAAAATACATTATAATATAACATAAAACCTGAGTGGTTTTTATAAATAATAAAATAATGATATAGGAATATTTATTTCTATGCAACTAAAATAGTTAAAGCTTAATCCCCGTTACAAATATTCTGTTTCATAACTTAAAGAAGTTAATTTTTAATATATTATAAAATAAAACAATAAATATACCATATTACAAATTACTGGAATTTACCTTTCTTTAATCTATACCATCCGTCGGTAAACCAAGAAAATATAGGTTCTCTACAATAGGTTTAGAATATAACTCAAATTACCTAATAAAGTAAGTTGTACATTTTTCTTAGAGTTACAAAGGTTAACATTGCAATGTACTCTTGCAGGTAGTCAGTTGTACGTAGCCTCTTGTAGTGTCAGCAATGTTAGGTCTTTCCTTGTATTGATTCATGTTTGGAAAAACTTTTCGCTAAGAATCATATCTTTTTTCTACTTAACTATTCACATTTATATTTTCAGACCTGAATATCCTTTCAATACATTCTAATGAAACATATTTCATTTCAGGTTTTCCTGAATCCAGGACGGAGACCGCTTTCAACTACGAAATTAAATAACATTCAATTCACATTTGACAGTCTCAACAAATAGAGTTCACATGTAGCTTATTACAACGTATGATTAAATTCTGTTTGCTTTAGAAGTTTTATAAATGTATCGAGGTAACGTTTATATATATATATATATATATATATATATATATATATATATATATATACATATATATATATATATATATAAGCTAAGTAAGAATTCTATTGCCACATGGTGTAAAGTTGCTCTTTTATTTTCGGTTTTACTGCTCTGTGGAAATATTTTGTACAGCCTTTTGTTCAATTTTGTCCAATAAGTTAAATATTTTATCGTTTTTTAATTTTATCTATTCGTTTATTATATGTATAGGCCTATGTGTTAAAAAGTTTTTTGTAAATTCCAGATTGTCAATACTAAGCATTTTTAAACTTTTTTATTACAAGGATTGTTTCTAATAAGGGAAATGAATGGTCATCTTTAATTGCATGAGTGGCTAAATTGGAATTGTAAGTATTTGGATTATTGTATGCTTTAAGGTGCTCTTTTTATGAGTCTTTAATTTTCATTTTATGTTTGAACGATGTATAATTTGTTACAGTCTGGGCATTCGATTTTATAAATTCAGTAATCAAGTGTTGCGCATATTATTTTAATTGCTTTTTTTATTAGGGTTCCTGTATTTTTGTATGTTATGTTAAAATTGTTGTTTTTTAGTATTTTAGTTATTCCTTTTATGTTTAATGCTGTGTATGTGAATGTGACCTATTTTTGTTGTACTTTTTTAACGATCACAACCAGGCTTTATTGATATCCTCAACAATTCCGAGTTTAGGTTTATTGTTTTATTCAACGTACAGAATACAACTCATGACAATAGCTAGCAATATATCCTGTTAATTATTCAAGCTCACAATTTGTAATATTGAGTGGCTGTTGCAGAGCTCATGTACGGTAAAACGTAAGTGTTTCTGCTACAATAACCTTCATTTTACCAACCCACCTAATTGCCTTTATAGAGCTATGCCACGAGTTTTTTTCCAGTGGAGAAGAAACACGGTTTTACCTATTCTCGTCTGCAAAACTAAACTTGAATAAATAATTTTGTAACATGGTTTCGTAAAATAATTCATGTTCACTTCCCTTTATATTTAACGTTTTTAAAAGAACAATCCCCGAATCTGAATAAAAATAAAAATATCAGGTGTAGGTTTTATTTTTAAATAGATTATATAAAATCGGAAAAATAATTTCCATTGCATTTGCTCCTCTTTCTTTCTTTCATCACCTTTCTTTTTCGCCTACTTCTAACACCTGTTCTCTCCTTTCATTATAATCCATCTCAGTCTGTAATACATCGTTCCTCTCCTCCCTCTTATAACTATTTCTCCCTTTTTTATTTCTGTAATTCCCTTTCACTCTTTCTTCTCTCGTCTATTTTAATTTTCTCTCTTAATTCCATTAACAGTTTCTTTCCCCGTCTCGTTCACTGTCTAGCCATAACCTATATCTCAAAATACGTCCTTCCACGCAATGATACATTTTTATGTTTTCTGTTCCCAAAAACGACAGCAAATAATAACAACAATACGGATATCTCTATTCATAAAAACCCAACATTTTATAGTAGCTTGTTGAAAACACCTAGATTCCATTGCTTAATTCATAAGTAACTATAGCATGGGTTAACGAACTAAATGAAAACTATTGCCATTTCTAGGACTAAAGGATCATGAAACTTTCTTTTCGCGGAGGAAACCTACCTGCCACTTGTTTCCTGTGTAATTTGAAGTTGTGTTTATTGTTTAGATTAGTGTTTGTGTAGTTGTCTGGCTTGTCTTTCGTTGCTGTTCTATTATATTAGGACGTCGTATTTATATCCATGGCATTATAATATATTAATGCGTTTGTTGTTGTGTAGGATGTATTGTTATTCGATGTGGTGGATAGTAGCGGGTAGTCTATGGCTACGAAACGACTCTATCGAAATTCGTCAGCTTAGTAGTTACCTGTAGTTTCCAATTAGTTTTTAAACTGCGAGGTCTGTTCAAAAAGCGTCGCGAATTTTGAGTTTTCCCAGGCTACGTATGATTGATTTTCTATTTTTTGTGGCGATATATTGCTTCGTATGTCTCTCACTTATGCCATCATGTATCGACCATTTTAATGTTCAGTTAATTGTAGACAGCTGTTTTGCTAGGACGTGTTTTAGTTTGTCTTCGACCTCTGCAAGTTCCAAAAAAATGGATTAAAGGATCTGTATCAAATGTTGTTTGAAAAACTAAATTAAGTGGGCGGACGCATTCCATAGGTTGACTGTAGCCGGTAAGGATGTCTTGGACCGAAGCAACGTTTACTGGAGGTACAAAATGTTCTCAGAGGACCTAGGAGATGTGAACGACGAAGAGCGTGCCGTACGCTCGAGGACGTCAACAACAGGCGAAAACATTGATGAAGAGATGAAAGTAGCTAATCGTCAAATAACCGTTAGAGAAGTTGCAGAGAACCTGAAATAAATATTGGCTCGTGGCATTTGGTTTTTACTATTGATTTAGGTATGACGCGTGTCTCCGCGAAATTCGTACCAAAATTTCTCATTTTCGACAAAAACTAGCAACGTGTTAACATTGCTAATGAGTTATTTCACTCTGTAAGCTACGAGCCATATTGGCTCCAGTGGGTCATGACTGGTGACGAATGGGTATATGATCCGATGGGTTTATGATTATGATGTGAAACCTAAAGCCCAATCATCCCAATGGAAGCTGGAGCACGAGCCAAGACCGAAAAAAGCACGCGAGAGGCGTGGTACATCATGAGTTCTTGCTACGGGGTAGAACGGTAAATAAGGAATATTACCTGCAGGTTAAGCGCAATTTGCGCAAAGCAATTCGCCATAAACATCCGGATTTGTGGAAGAAAAAATATTGGCTTTTGCCATGACAACGGCGCTGCTCACACATCGTTACTTGTTATTTTTTACCAAAAACAACGCACTAATGATGCCTCAGCCACCGTATGCCCCATATCTGGTCCCTTTTGATTTTGTCTTGTCGCCGAAACTGAAGATGCCCATGAAAGGACGACGCTATGCTACGATTAACGAGATAAAGACTGGATCGCAGGAGGAGCTGAACAATTTCAAGAAAAAATGATTTGTTGGAGTCCTTTGAAACGTTAACACAAGTGTATAATATCCAATGGGAATTACTTTGAAGGGGACAAAATAGAAATTCATGAATAAATAAATGATTTTTGAAAAAAACTAGTCGCGTCACTTTTAGAGCAGACAGCGCATTTACTTACAAGTTAGATTTTATTTCACTTTACAGTTAATCTCTCAGCATTTCCGTTATTTCCTTATCAGGACTTTCCAATGTAATCCTTTCTTTGTACAGTTTTGGTCATCAATTTTACAAAAACTTAATGCAGTAAGTGATACACCTCTCAAATATTCCGTCTGAAAATATAACCAGGTTTACCCAGGCCGTATCTGAAAAACAACATATTGTCCAAAACAAACTTAAAAGGTAAGGTTTTAGGATGCAGTTGAAAAGAAACTAAAACTAAAAATAATCATTCTCGTGCGGCTCTAACAATCGTATTTCCAACCTACGTAATCTTTCAGAAAACTAATTACAATATAAATTTTTATTATAATCGGAAATGATAGTGAGCGTTAGCAGAGTAACACTGGTGGACTTTACGTGTTTTTTCATTAAATTAATTTAATAAACAACTTACAAAATAAATTTTCAAGAGATTATAGCGAATACATCAAAGCCATCTAGAAAACAATTTAGATCTAGATTATACACCTATTATATGTTTTCTACTCGGTACATATTTCTTGCATATAGGAAATGGACAACGGGCTGACATCTATTGGAGTTCAATTGAGACTAACGGTCGGTAAATGGAATACGTAATAGTTTCAATGGTTTGTTCGGAATCGTAAGTTGGAGCAATCAGAATAGAGGTTCAATAAAAATGCATAACTGCGTAATAATTCATTGCAAGCTATGCATACCTTACGAAACAGAAACTTGTGGGAAGGTGAAGTTACGGGATTACTCATATACTAACTGTGTTACAATAACACTAGCTTTCAAGTAGCATATTACCCCACCTAGATTACATTAAATCAATATTCTAACTTATGACATGGATAATATGTCGTCATACCCAATAGGGTATGTCTTTCAAATATCATAATTTAAACCTACTATCTAAAAACAAATTTTATCATAACTATTGTTGGCATTGCTGTAAAGGTTATTTCAAATTGTTATGATTCATTTGCTATGCCAATTTATGTATCATAATGAACGCACTAAATAAGGGGCCTCTTAGTAAACTTTGGAGTCATTCAGTGACATATTGTTTATAGTTTGCTCTTGCTGATTGATTTATTTAAGTTGATTTTCAGTATTTATTTAAAATAAATTCTTGCTGTGTTCTAAACCATTGCTAATCTATGCTATGTTAACAATAATTATTATAATCTATGTGAGGTTCACAATATTTTATCTCAGGTTAGCGACAATCTATGTGAGATTAGCAATACTATATGCACGACTAACAATGATCCTATTGAAAATAGCATATGTCATTGCGAGATTTGCAATAATCTAATAGGGATTAATTATCTACAATCTATGTGAGGTTCACAATATTTTATCTCAGGTTAGCGACAATCTATGTGAGATTAGCAATACTATATGCACGACTAACAATGATCCTATTGAAAATAGCATATGTCATTGCGAGATTAGCAATAATCTAATTGGGATTAATTAGCTACAATCTATGTGAGGTAGCTATTATCTACATGAGGTCACCGATAATGTTTACGAAAGTACCAATAATCTACGTATAATTAGCTATAAAATATGTAATATTAGCTATATCGTATGTGAGAATAGTTATAATACAAGTGAGATTATTGTTAATATATTTAAAGTTAGCTCTAATCTGTGCAGGATTTGCTATGAGATATGGGATTAGCGTTAATACTGTGAGGTTATAAAAATCATATTTAGGTTAGCATTAATCTATGTAGGATTAGGTACAATCTATGCAAGAATACATATAATCTGAATAGGGTTAGTTATAATCTATGTGAGTCTAGCTATAAAATGTGCTGGATTGGCTATGAGATGTTCTCACTGTAGAGCTAATCTATGTGGGGTTACAAAAATCATTGTTATGCTAACATTATACTATGTGGGATTAGGTATAATCTATGTGAGAATACATATAATCTGAGTGGGATTAGTTACAATCTATGGGAAGTTAAGTGTAATATATGCAGGATTAGCTATGAGATACGAAATTAACGATTATCTATGTGGGGTTATAAAATGGTTGTTAGGCTAGCAATATTCTATGAGATTAGGTATAATCTATGTGAGAATACATATAATCTGAGTGGGATTAGTTACAATCTATGTGAGGTTAAGTGTAATATATGTAGGATTAGCTATGAGATGTGAAATAACGATTATCTATGTGGGGTTATAAAATGGTTGTTAGGCTAACAATAATCTATGGGATTAGGTATAATCTATGTGAGAATACATATAATCTGAGTAGGATTAGTTACAATCTATGTGAGGTTATCTGTAATCTGTGTAGGATTAGCTATGAGATGTGAAATTAACGATTACCTATGTGGGGTTATAAAATGGTTGTTAGGATAGCAATAATCTATGGGATTAGGTATAATCTATGTGAGAACATATAATCTGATTGGGATTAGTTACAATCTATGTGAGGTTAACTATAATCTATGTAGGATTAGCTATGAGATGTGCAATTAGCGATAATCTATGTGGGGTTATAAAATGGTTGTTAGGCTAGCAATAACCTATGGCATTAGGTATAATCTATGTGAGAATACATATAATGTGAGGGGGGTTAGTTACAATCTATGTGAGGTTAAGTGTAATATATGTAGGATTAGCTATGAGATGTGAAATAACGATTATCTATGTGGGGTTATAAAATGGTTGTTAGGCTAGCAATATTCTATAGGATTAGGTATAATCTATGTGAGAATACATATAATCTGATTGGGATTAGTTACAATCTATGTGAGGTTACCTGTAATCTATGTAGGATTAGCTATGAGATGTGAAATTAACGATTATCTATGTGGGGTTATAAAATGGTTGTTAGGCTAGCAATAACCTATGGGATTAGGAATAAACTATGTGAGAATACATATAATCTGAGTGGGATTAGTTATAATCTATGTGAGGTTAGCTGTAATCTATGTAGCATTAGCTATGAGATGTGATATTAAATGTGGGGTTATAAAATGGTTTGTTAGGCTAGCAATACCCTATGGGATTAGGTATAATCTATGTGAGAATACATATAATCTGAGTGGGATTAGTGACAATCTATGTGAGGTTAACTGTAATCTATGTAGGATTAGCTATGAGATCTGAAATTAGCGATAATCTATGTGGGGTTATAAAATGGTTGTTAGGCTAGCATTAATCTATGGGATTAGGTATAATCTATGTGAGAATACATATAATGTGAGTGGGGTTAGTTACAATCTATGTGAGGTTAACTGTAATCTATGTAGGATTAGCTATGAGATGTGAAATTAACGATTATCTATATAGGGTTATAAAATGGTTGTTAGGCTAGCAATAATCTATGGGGTTAGGTATAATCTATGTGAGAATACATATAATCCGAGTGGGATTAGTTACAATCTATGTGAGGGTAACTGTAATCTATGTAGGATTAGCTATGAGATGTGAAATTAACGATTGTCTATGTGGGGTTATAAAATGGTTGTTAGGCTAGCAATAACCTATGGGATTAGGAATAATCTATGTGAGAATACATATAATCTGAGTGGGATTAGTTACAATCTATGTGAGGTTAACTGTAATCTATGTAGGATTAGCTATGAGATGTGAAATTAACGATTATCTATATAGTGTTATAAAATGGTTGTTAGGCTAGCAATAATCTATGGCATTAGGTATAATCTATGTGAGAATACATATAATCTGAATGGGATTAGTTACAATCTATGTGAGGTTAACTGTAATCTGTGTAGGATTAGCTATGAGATGTAAAATTAGCGATAATCTATGTGGGGTTTTAAAATGGTTGTTAGGCTAGCATTAATCTATGGGATTAGGTTTAATCTATGTGAGAATACATATAATGTGAGTGGGGTTAGTTACAATCTATGTGAGATTAACTGTAATCAATGAAGGATTAGCTATGAGATATGAGATTAGCGATAATCTATGTGGGGTTATAAAATGGTTGTTAGGCTAGCAATAATCTATGTGATTAGGTATAATCTATGTGAGAATTCATATAATCTGAGTGGGGGGGGTTAGTTACAATCTATATGAGGTTAACTGTAATATATGAAGGATTAGCTATGAGATGTGAGATTAGCGATAATCTATGTGGAGTTATAAAATGATTGTTAGGCTACCAATAATCTATGGGATTAGGTACAATCTATGCGAGAATACATATATTCTCAGTGGGGTTAGTTCTAATCTAAGAGAGGCTAGATATGTTATAGGAGCGATTAACTATATTCTATGTGAGATTAGCAAAGATCGAATTAACATTAGAATTATTCAATAGGGAATTTTTGTTTGTTATTTATCGATCACTTCCGCAAAACCTAACATACAGTTAAAGATTTGAAATTATGACTGATTTGAGAAATAAAAACTGTGATCCAACAGCAACATTATACCAGCAGTGACTGGGGGTAGTGGAAATTCTGTAATTAGAATTACTTTACATTCCGCCACTACGTATTCAAAGTATATTATGCGAAACTACTTTGTATGAAATAAAGCGTTTCGTATAATGTTTGATAATTAAAAAACTTTTTCCCATCAACAAAAAACCTTATCATTATTCAAAATGACGTCATAAATAAATTCTTGGTAATCGAAGGATATGAACGTTTCTGAGCTACATGGAGCACATACTAACAGGTATAATGACGTCCTGATGAGTTCTATTTCTGATTTACCTGGATACAGATTGTGTGTTTAATCTATATGTAGACTTTAACAATCTGCACGTATGTTCCAGTGTCCCATGGTTATCAGGCGTATCGTAAATAAAGCGTGTGAAACGGGGTGGGATTAATTTTGCTTTAAAATGTGCTCTAATCTCAATCTACAATGTTGTCATACGTTATCCATTGTTATCATATACTAAAATGTCATCACTATCATTACTTCTGAGTATACGTTATGAGTAGGTTTACTATATGCATAAGTCTCGGCCATAACAAGGTTTGAGGGAAATTCTATTCCAACTTTAAACTTTAGGTGAGGAGGAGGGAACTTTTATATTGCTTTTCTTCTTGGTTTTTTCTCAATTCTAATGAAAGGAATTAGAATAGTTCAGTGAAATACAGATTTGTTCTATTTATTTAAATACGTCTTACGATGTATTAAAATGTGCATACCAGATAAAATCATAGATTATGGGTCAGTGTGGAATATGCGCATCACACAACACAGAAGGGTATTGCTAACACGACTTGTGGGCGAATGGAATTTACAGATAAAAACGAGTTACGGTTCAGTGAAAATAATCGGTCGATGCGCTCTATACAACACTGAGGGTCAAAACTCGGCATCCATTATGGGCGAGTGCCCTTTACAGATAAACCAAATAATGTTCCACTATGATACATTATAGGTGAATGTATACGTTACAAATAAAGTCATAGATTATAAGTCAGTGTGACAATTGCGTCAATGTGCATTACACAACACAGAAGGGTAGAACTTGGCGCTCATTAAAGGCGAATGACCTTCACAGATAAAACATATGCCGGTTCATTGTCCTTTATTGACCAATGTGCATTACAGATAAAATCATAGTTTATGGAGCTGTATGAATTCAAGGTCAGCATGCATTGCATTTCAAAGTACAAGTCGATGCTCATAGAAATAAACGTAAGAGCTATAAACAAAAGGGAACTGAATATCAATGGTGTATAAATATCAATAAATAAAATGAAAACCTATTACTATAAAACGGAAGCATATGTTGCTGTTGAAAATTCTAGTTGTCATAACACCCTAGTTGTCGTGTAAAGTACAGCTGAAACATACAAGCATCTAAATACGACAAAATAATTTACTGTGTGCAACACATTTGAAAACGATAACAACACCGTGGCATACTCCATGACTAAATTCGATACTTATATTTAATAAGCCAAAGGAATATTCTAAATAAAAGTTAAAGTTATTTCTTATAAAATTATATAAAAAACTAATACCAATTTTAAAATAGCGAATGCAACCCGTTAAAATCTATTTAAAAATCTAAAGGTATTATAAAAAGAAAATAACGATTGTAATAGTAAAAATGAAGAAACCTAGAAATGATAAAAGACTGCCAAATTAGAGTCCAACTCACTGAAAGATCGTCAAGTTACCTACCAAAGTGTATCAAGTTGGGAAACATTTACGAATCTGGAACTGACTGAAAATAGTAGAAATTGTTATTAAGACTTCTTAAAGTAAGTACGTGAGTAATAATAGGTATATAAGTATATATTGACACCAAACATTCGACTAAAAGTATGCCTCAGCAAAAAGTTTAATGTTAAATTTTGTTCATACTTTTATTGTATAAACGCTGTTCATTGTAATCAGACAAAAGAGTTTATCTTATAAAAGAGAAGCTCTTAACTAACTTTGAATAAAAGGGTCATAATTAGGAATTCTTGATAAATAAGTAAATTTATTTCAAACTTATCTATTGTTCTTTAACAAAGAAAGTTATGAGAAAAATATTGTGTTGTAATTCTAATTTTTAATATATTTAGAGCAATAAACATAATTTCTGCATTAGGGAATATTTCACGGAGCAACCAAATACTTTTTAATTATTGCTGATTCTATTTCGTCAGCAAGATACCTTGCGACAGCGTAAAACTGGACAAAAGACAAGCCAAAGGCTAGATTCAGTTTAATGTTTTAAAATCCATAAAATCATATTTTTCAATTGAAGTATTCTGATATCTAATAGGTCCAAGGATGTTAATTGTTACATACAACCAGTGGGGGAAGAGAAAAACTGGGATACAAGTCCAGTACTGATTGCGAAGAGCTGGAGGAGTTTGCTCGTAACCCTACAGCATCGTATGCTATCTGTAGTGTCAACGAAGGTTTGGTCTAAAGTTTCCAAGGTGTATTTCCATTTTTAATAAAAACAGCATTTTTTAAATTATACTAAATTGTTTTATGTCAAAGTTTCGGTTTTATTTTATTTTATACCATTTTATTTTTTTAATGGTTTGAACGATTTGTCTGAAGAATACGTTTCTGATATTATTTTTAATATACCTTTACTAAATACCCTAGGGATCACACAAAATGTGTCCCTAACGTGTAGTGTTAAAAATTTTCAATTAGCTTGTCACCAGTCTCCTAACCTAGGAACTGAATTGTAACGTACAGTCAGAGCTTTTCATTATTTAATTTTAAAGAGAATTTGAGAGCGGCGTCTTGTCCTACCTAATTCATGTCCTCTCGCTTCTGTCTCTTGTCCTTTTTGCAGACGATATTTCCGAATGTAATACTTGTGATTCTGTCACGGTTCAGAGATTAATTCAGTTAAGCATAGACTCTGTCTGTATGTTTTATGGACTGTTTGTTACAATGGGCGCTTTACTATATTTACTTTCGTGCTGGTGTCGCGTGGAATAATTAATTACCACTAAATACACATAAAGTAATATGTAAAATTATTAGTTTTATATATTTTTTACAATCCTTATAAACTTAAAAAATCAACTCAAAATAAGAACAATTATAAAATTCCAAGTCCTGGAAAAATAGGCACTTCTTTTTTTGCAGGTATTATGAGTAGAACAACAAAGTTACACTTATTTTCATAAAACTTTCAAAAATTTTATAAAATCATTAAAAAGGTTTG
The DNA here is from genome assembly GCA_036971475.1 of Prosapia bicincta. Taxonomy (NCBI): domain Eukaryota; kingdom Metazoa; phylum Arthropoda; class Insecta; order Hemiptera; family Cercopidae; genus Prosapia; species Prosapia bicincta. Next base: position 63,702,145 of record JBAIZL010000001.1, read on the forward strand.
ACTTATTTATAGATTTTCTTAATTACGTAGCTGGGAAAATATTTACCCCTAACTATAGGAATTCAGATGGTCAATTCTAAGTCAATGAATTAATAAATTGTTCAAGTTCTCATATATGAGGAAACAGTAAATGAGACACCTCACGTTGCTCTGCTAAGTTTATCCGTGCTTTTTTATGATTATACAACAGAATTACTATTGAAAACAAGAAACAGGTGGGTATTCAATTGGAAATTCTAACAGTTCTTTTCCTTTTCTTCTACTTGCTATCGTAAAATACTGCCTTGTTTTACAACGTTGTAGCCAAATATACATATGGATTAATATTTGATGTTGGTTACAATTTACCAGAGTTACAGTAAATATTTAAATAGAGTATTCAAATCTCATAAGCACTAGTTTGAATGCTCACCAATAAAGCAGACTAGTTTCGGCTCGATTTTGACTTCATTACAGTAGTTCGATGACATTAACATACCTCATTCAACGACGGTAAAACCCAGTATAACTAACGATAGAGATCGTCTCTTACAACTGACTAAGAAAACAAACAAGATAGTACATTTAAAACTCAACAAAGTTAGCTTAGGCTACACAACAAAAACACTTTACTCAGAAGATTTATGTACTTCAATATTATTTCGTTCCATCATCTAACTTGCCAGGGTCAACTATTTTAAAAAAAATTTTAAAAACATTTTTATGAATCGGTTCTATAAAATATTTAGGAATATAAATTAAACTACATTATACAGGTACACAATCTCAAATAAAAGTAAAATTTTAAAAAAAATGTTACCACATAAATACTAATTAAATCCATTTATAAACATCTATTGTGATACATAATATGAAGTTTCTAAATTATAAATGAATAAACAAATATTAGAACCTCAATTTCAATACCTACTAAGCTTTAAATAAAAGCTAAAAGTAAGTAAAACAGTGAAATATGTTGTATCCTAAGTTCAGACTCCTTTACCAGGATTTGGCTGGTTATCCAGGAGGTCTGGAGTTGTATGGTTTCTCTTTTTTGCAATTTTCTAAGCTATTTTATTTAAGTGATACCTTCATTCGTGTTTTACTTTGTATCATCTTACGTCACGAATCTCACAAAGTTAAAACTTCCATGCTTTCATGGGGTACAAAGTAGTTCGCCTCCACGCGGTGTACCCTGGGTAATGCTAAATGAACTACAGCTCTTCGTCTATAACCGTGCCACAACCTAAAAGAAGAAGAAGACGAATCGGCCATTTTCGGGGCCAGCATAACGACGCTTCTATCAGGCATAAATCGCGTAGTTTTAATATTATATTTTGGAACGCAGGCTATGAATGAGAGCTGGCGCATCGGTATTCCAGACACGTGGAAGAAGACGGTAGTGGTACCCGTGTTTAAGAAGGGAAAGGATCCCGAGAAATTAAGCACTTATAGACCGATCAGTCTTACTTCTGTCACCTGCAAATTTATGGAAAGGATGGTCAACCACAGGCTGGAGCCCTATATAGAGAGAACTAAAATAATTCGTGAAGAACAGGCTGGTTTTAGAAAACACAAATCCACTACTGACCAAGTCAATAAGCTCTCCCAGTGCGTGAAGGTTGGCTTTCACCGAAAAATGTCCACCCTTGCGTGTTTTAATGACTTCCGGGGAGCTTACGACACAGTTAGCAGAAAACTCCTTTATAACAAAATTGCCAACTACGGAGTGGCAGGAAACATGTTGAACTGGATAAATCAATTTTTGAGCTAACGATTTATAAAGGTCCGCTATGGACACAGAAGTTCTCAGTTCCGTCAACAGAGAAGGGAACTCCAGCAGGGAGCGGTCAGCAGTTGTACTCTTTTCAACCTTTACATGAATGATTTAATCTGCAACATTAGGGTAAATAACCCGGGAGTCGAAGTACTCTGTTACGCAGATGATGTGATAATATGGGCGACCAGCAGCAACATCAACTCCTTGGAAACCAAAATAAACGAGACATTATGTGGTGGTCAAAAGATGGTGCTCCGAAAACGATATGATTATTAAGGAAAACAAGACCACGGCACAGTTATTCACGCTATCAACTAAAACTTACGATCCACAAGTAGTAATAGGGACTACTGACCTGCCAATAACGCGATCAACCAGGTACTTGGGTATCGCTCTGGACAGTAAACTCCATTGGTCGGGACATATAGAGGGTGCTGTAACAAAAGCTGCAAAAAGGCTGAATATGATGAAGAGACTGACTGGAACGAAGTGGGGTGCTACTCAGGACGTTCTGATTACTACATACAAGTCTTACACGCCCAATCCTTGAATACGGCTCAGAAGCTTACAATACGGCTTCTGATAATGCAAAGAAAGACCTGAATACAGTCCAAAACAATGCATTGAGACTGATATGCGGTGCTGCGAAGTCTACCCCAATTGCAGCGTTAGAGATTCAAACAGATATTGAGCCCCTAAACGCTCGCAGGGACATGGCTGCTATCAAATTCTTTGAAAGAGCCTTAAGAACCAACGATGACTTCTAGGAGAAATACAGAAGCGAAAACCAAAGGTTTAAACCCAAATCACACCACTAGCAAAAGCCGCAGAAATAAGAAGAAGACATGGATTGGAAGAATCAGAGCGACAATCTTTCAAGAAAACGAAGTATATAAAGGAAAGGACCGAAATACCATCGTGCACATCAATACCTGGTGTAAGCCTGAGAAACGCCATCAAAATCTGCGAACTCAAAGTACTAACAGAAGCTATGATCAACGAGAGGTATCCGGCCGACGAATGGCTGTGTGTGTACACAGATGGATCGGCAATGCATGACGCATGCGGAGCCGGATATTTCTCCTCAATTGGGCAAAAATCAATAGCAGTGGGGAAAAACGGAACCAACTTCGAAGGAGGAGTGACCGTCATCGGCGAAGCGGCCAGAGAGATTCTTCTGTCGGCCAACACCAAGAAGGTAGTTTTCCTCTCGGACTCAACATCCGCGATTCAGGCGATCGCCTCCCCGAAGCCACAAGAAGGGAAGAAAATAAACAACTGCCAGAAAACACTCCGCATGTTGCAGAAAACAACACAGATCGCAGTACAATGGGTGGCGGGGGCACTGTGACATCAGAGGAAACGAAAAAGCAGATAGTTTGGCCAAGCATAGCTGCTCCATGGCGCAGCCAATCCTCCCCCTCTCATACCGCAGTGTCGGTCGGAGTATAAACAGCACTATCAGTGACTCCGTGAAGCGGGACAGGAAACAAGCTGCTACAGGAAAGTAATGGGAAAAGATCATCCAATCAAGCATACCACTGGATCTTCCGAGAGGCGTAGCCGTGGTTTTGTTTAGGATGACCACTGGTCATGACTACCTACAGAGACACCTGCATCGCATGAAAGTGATAGACACACCAATCTGCCCACTCTGCTCCGACAACGAAGGGACGGCAGAGCATCTTACCACATCTGATGGCCTGAAAGATATATTTCACAAGGAGTCCAGAGAAGGACTCGCTACATTGTACAGGGAGGCACGGTGTCGGATGGCTGAGAGGCCAAGGACGGGCTTTGGCTGAAGTAAGAAGTAAGGAGTATGCTTCATTTACCTACAAACCATCAATTGGAGTAAGATAAAATTTTAGAGAGGATCTAAATTACCATTGTATCTTTGGGAGAAACGTTATGCTGGTAAATCAGTCAGTATAACTTCGAAAAAAAACAATAATTTTACAAAAGACAAACTATTTCCACACAAATTCTGTTTCGACTGATTTCTTAATCAATTCGCATTTATTAAAAATAACATTATTCTGTTTAAAGGGACCCCTTTACCTTTGGCTTTTCTCGAATAAAGAAATCCAAAATAGTTCACCTCTTTGGGGGTTATATTTTACAAAGCACTAGTTATAGCCATTCATGGAAGGATAACTGAGAAATATCATTTACTTTTACGTTCCCCTAATACCTTTATTAAAATTCAAACAAGCAGGTTTTAAATTGAATTCACAGCTTAACGTCTTCTGGATAGGTTTATGAAAGATTTTTAAATCATTTTGAAAACCCTTGTAAAAGTCGACAGAAGCAGAGGAAACAAGATTCATTTAATTCGGTTTCAATGAAAAGACGAGTAAACCAGCTTAATTAGAGAAATTAGTCTCTTTGTGAAGATTTAAAGTTGTGGTTAGGTATAAATAGCAACAGTTAATAGCGTTCCATAAGAACGTAGGATATTTGCGTAAAAGTTGTAACAAAGGAATTGCTGATTTCCGTTTAAAAACATTTATTTTTACCAGGTATTCGTAAAATAGTAATTAAATTGGATTTAGTTTTTTGTCTTACCAGTGTATCATTTTTATAAACTGTAGTTTTAGAACAGTTACTTTATTTTAAAGCATAACTTTCTATATTCTTTGGTTATACCTTTTCTTTGCTGAAAAAGATAATACATTATTTTTATGAATGTCGCACACGCATATGTATTTGAAATCTAAATAGTATTATATATATATATATATATATATATATATATATATATATATATTAAATATGGTGATATGTTTTCTTGTAATATAGTTAATAAATTTAAAATATTTCAAAAACAAGAATACTTTTAATGAATATATTTATTCTGTCTATTCTACACAATATCAAGAGCACAGTGGTACAATATATTACAATAAAAATATTGAAAAGAACCCCAATACCACAAAAATAATCAAAAATAACAAATAAGACAAGTTACTTAAGATTAAACCCTTATGTACATTTCGATGACCATGTCATCATCATCAGAGGGTCTAGTTACAAAACACAATCTAGCACACAAGAAGTTACAAACTAGAATGATCATTCTAGTTTGTAACTTCTTGTGTGCTAGATTGTGTTTTGTAACTAGACCCTCTGATGATGATGACATGGTCATCGAAATGTACATAAGGGTTTAATCTTAAGTAACTTGTCTTATTTGTTATTTTTGATTATTTTTGTGGTATTGGGGTTCTTTTCAATATTTTTATTCTGTCTATTCTATTTAATGAATAAATATATTCATTAAAAGTATTCTTGTTTTTGAAATATTTTTAATTTATTAATTTTATATATATATAATTTAATTTTGAATACAAATTGATACAAAACACAGGAGATCAAATTGGTAACAATTAAAATTATTAAATATTGGGATATAATTATTACTGTATTCGAATATTATCAGAATATAATGACATTTTTCAAATTCACAAGGGCATCGGTACTAGATAGGTACTATTAGATAGAAGCTTCTTAAAGAAGGGTATCATAATATTGAGATAGTGATCAATTATATCAATTATACAAATCTTTAAGAGTTGTTTGAAGGGTATATATTTATCGTGTACAGTAACGCTTCTATTTTCCGATTTTCGAGTTAAGACACGTATGGTTTTTAATGCAGTATGAAAGCATAACTGGAATTGGCTGCCTGAATAGAGACGTATCTATACGTGTTTGTCTTATGAATGGTTTAGGTTTTTTGTTTTTTTAGCTCTACATGTTTAGTTTGATAATACAGTAGATAACCTTTTTTATTTCTTGGAACCCTGTGTAATTCATTTCATCAATTCACCATATGTTTCAACTTCGATTCTCTACATTGACCATGTTATCTGACCCTTTAATTATCCGAGTACTTCCTGTCCACTTTACCTCCAATGGTGGAAATTCTACTGTACTTTAGTTTTACAACATACCTTATTACAATTTTATAGTTTTTACTTTACTCACAAGCAAAATCATTTCACAAACTTTGTCAAGCCAATGGTGAAATTAAATATTTTATTTCTTCAATTAAAGTGATGAGCTTTTACTATTAAATCATCTGAGACAATTTTCACGTCATGTTTAAATGATGTTATTATCAGATAGGGTGCTTCATATTACAAGATATAAATTATGCTCTTACATGGCGTAGCACTGCTAAACGTTAATGCTGTTTTATGTAAAATAATAAAAAAAACAGTGTTTTGCTCTTCACAAACAATTAAACCCGCTTCGATCCAATGATGGGATTTTATCAAACGAAATTCAAATCTGATTAAACTCGGATAAACGAGCAACGAACTGTCAGTTTGTCTCTGACGTCACGGCAATCACAACGACTGGCATTCTACCATCATTTGTAATTTCAACGTAATCGTTTTATCCCGGATCGGTTGGACGTTGTTCACTTACCCAATGTAAATAAAGGCCGATTCTAACTTCCAGCCATTAAATCTATAAAATAGGCAATAAAATTATTATTTCATTTTACATTGTACATAAAATTATTATGAAGATTTCTTTTTCTAATAACATTGAAAAGTATGGTCTAAATAGACTTTTCGTTTTATGTTGAATATACCATTAAAGCATCTAGATTAAAGCTTATAATTATAGGTTTGTTTTAGGTAAACATAACTTAATAATGGTTTACTGTAAAGATATAAATTAAGAAGCCTATTATATAAATTACTACTATTTTGTTTAACAAAGTAATAAAGTTTTAAATATTCTGCAAATATTAAATTTATTTTAGAGCCTCTCAATTAATAATTCCAAAGTGAAATCGTACCAATTTCCCCTTGTATACACCTCTACAGTTTTATATGACAGCACTTGTTATCTTACAAACTATCCAGAAGATTTCCGAAAGCCAAACATAGCAGTAGCATCGCTCGAACAAGTATTTTCGTCTTCCATTAAAGGCTATGTTTTAATAAGTTTTGAATTGTATTTTATATATGATAAAATATATCGCAAAGAGTATGTAACGGTTTCTTTGTTTAGCCGCCAAACAGCCGGTAATTGACGCCTAGTGACGGCAACACACTTAAGGTCTCTATTTATAATCAGCTGTTCACTACATACGTAATTTTCCAGTCGTTTGAAATTTAAATAGTAAATATGGATTAGCATAAGAGAAGTCGAAGGGTGAGAATCGGAAGATATCGGCGGGTGGATGTGAAAAGAAATCACAATAGGTCTGAGGAAGTTCCAAGGAATATAGCGAACAAGGAGGTTACCTTTTCATAAGACCAGGACACAAAACGTAAGCCTTTTCAATATTTTGAATTTATAAATATATATATATATATATATATATATATAACCAATTGAGGGTTTGTTCATCGGCCATAGCCTGAGGAAATTTATTTGTCAAACTTTCATTTTAGGGGCGGAACATTCTAAATTCTATTTTGAGGCACAACTTCGGGTTTTAGCCTTAGTATGTTCGTCTAACAACTATTTGATTAACACATATGATAACGTCTCTTTTTATCGCTTGAAGTTTATTTCACCTCTTGTATTGTAGTTTAGTTGTATTTAATTAAAATATATCCTAGTACGTTATAGCTATATAAGTTATAACGTTATCGAATTTTCATTGGCTCAGGCTATATTTATTTTTCAGTTGTATTTATTTTCTCTATATTTATTTATTTACTTAAAAATTTAAAGTATATGTTAACAGTAAATATGTTAACAGTATATATTTGTTATATATTTACAGTAAAAAAATTATATTTAAACATTTGTTAGTTACTTATTATAGCATAGATATTTAACAAATATAACATGTTACTTGATAAATTCACTTTGGGCGATAATCATTGTTTTCACTATATTGTAATAATTTAAAAAAATGATATTGTGGTATTTAACCATTATACATGAACAATGATTACTTTTTCTTTGATAAATTCAAACAAATTTTCAATATTTTACTATAGCAGTTTATATTATTTCCACAATTTCTCATTTCCCTAACGAAAATCATTTTTTGAAACCTACATTTCACTTTGCACTTCAGGGGAAGTGAAACCTTATATTCACATCACATCGGGGAATGCATTTGATATTAAAACGTCTGGGTAAAGTATCAGGGAGCTGGGTTTGCGGAATGCACTAAATATGAAATCCATAACTAGCAAACAGTTTATATATTATGTTTTAACTCAATAAATTTAATATCACGCATCGCATCGACAAAAAATTCTATACAAAATATAGGTTTTCACTTTATTAATTTCAAATTGCAAGCTCGGAATTCAACGCATGTAAATACTGATTCGCTTTAGCTCTTGTTACCTATCTTAAAGCCGCTTACTTTTAGGCAATAATTTGTGAAAGTGAAAATTAATGATTAATGAATACCTAAACACATATATTTCTTTAGTTATTTTACTGATCATCGATTATAGTTTTTTAAAGGCGTTCAGTGAAGAATAAAATTTAAAAATTGTTTTATCACAGCAATGAATAGGTGTATTATCGATAAATATCGTTTTAAAACGGTTCTGTTAAAACAATATACCAACTTAGTGTATGAAAGTAATTAATAAACTAAACATAAAATATCGTTTTAGAAAATCTAAAATATTAATTTAATACAAACAAAATTAATGTAAACGTCAAATAGTTCTGATAAAATAATACAAAAACTAGATTTTGAACGTAAAATATTTATATTAGACCTAATAAAATTGTGCATGAAACCGTTGTGTTGCATAAAATACTTATGTTTAAACAATAAAACATGTAAAGTTTTAAACATGAAACATTCATTCAGCAATGTAATATAATATTTTTCAAAATATAATATTGCTTTGAAACATAACCTATAGTAGTGTCTAGTGTAAAAATAAAATAGTTGAGCTAAAATATTAAATCAATTAGTTTTTAAGACAAAACAGTGCATTAGGTGATGCAAAAATTATTTTTCAAATATACAATAATAATTTTAAAACAAAACTAATAGCAATATGTTTCTAAAACAGTTCTAATAAAACAATGCTTCAACTGGCGTTTTAATTTAAAATAATTTCTTTGAAAGAAAATAACAAAACCTTACTAGAACGCAAAATATTTATTTAAAAAACTAAGCCCTTAACGTAGATTTTTTATGTACAATTGATATTTAAAAACTCACCAATATCTGCACTTGTTAGGTCGTAAATGAGTATTTTTAAAAGGAAACCACAAACAATAGTCTATCATTTAAGAAATTCATGACGCAAAAATTATTCCTTTTACAAATAGAATCGACCAATTCATCAGTATGTAATTATAAACGCTTTAATCTACACATAAATACAGGAGCTTTTTTCAAATGAAACAGGAACTACTATTGACAGCTTGATTCTCACTAATAATGCATTGAATTTATACTCCACATATCATTTGAAGTCCCACTTAAGTAAATATTACCCAATCACATGTTTCTTCGTGTCACTGTAATGTATTGATTACGTATTATAATATTGATTAAAATATTGTATATGTCTTTTTTTTAATATTTGTTGTAGCCTTAATTCTATCGATTTTAAAGCATTTTTTTAACATTTCAGTTACAACAAATAAAATTTACTTAACGGATTTTAATTGCTAAGCTTAGATCTTGCGAATTTTAATAACCCTTTTTAAGAAATCATAGAGTAATTTATTGTTTCGGCTGTTTGTCTTACTTCTTCAAATCAATCAAGTTATAGTTAGCTTTTCCATAACCGTGGAATTATTCAGCTTTCTGAAAGAAGGCAATTCCCAAGTCTTAGAGTGCTAGGAAAGTGAGTGATAAAAAAGGAACATTACCTGATCGTCAAAATTGTTTTAGAAACCCAAAACCCGAAGCAGTGTTGTTACAATAAAGCTGAAGCTAGCGCTTTATTTCTCTACTTTGTAGACAACAAGGATAAATTTGGTATCATAATTACTAAGAAGAAAAGTCTTGACTTCCTACCTCCCCCTTTCTAATAAAACCAAATTCGAAATGAAATTAAAAACCTAATAAAGATAACGACTTTTCGTTGAGCTTGTTATTGACTGAATGTAGATCTGCTTACGAACATTATAAATTTAGGTTGATTGATGGATTAAAAATTAAACCAAGTAAATATGCCAAAACTAGGTGATATGAGTGGATTAGGTCCTTGTCTCCTGGCAGCAAAACGTCATTAATCACAGTGTCTGGCAGAGGTAGCTACAGGAAGACCGGAAAAAGTTTTAATTAAGCGCCGCCCTTCCTGCTTTAATGATGAAGAGTTTGAAACAAAAATATCAAGTAAAAATATCTGTTTAAAATTGCCTGTCCTTTACTTTTACCAAGATTCGTTATATGAGATACGAAACCAGGCAACAGTAAAATAATAATTTGGCTCACTCGAGTGTAATCAGAGGACATCTTCTGAAACATACGACATTTCTCTCGAAAAAGGTTAATGAGGCACGCAATTTAGATTGGTCAGCACAATATTTATATGAAATATTATCTTGAGTAAATGGAACACAACCGGAGCTATGATGTATTTCTTTTCGATGAAAAGTTCCAAGTCAATTTTATCTTTATTTTTCTATCCTTTCCCATTATTCGTAGATGGTTTTAGACAATCTGAGTAGTGTCCTTACAAACCAGTATACAATAAAAAAAAACATAGACACTCACTCCACACTACACAAACCACACACACGTATATACCTATACCCCCACACTCGTTATTGCGCGACCACAAACACACACACACACACACCCGACGCATATTCAGGCCTTGAAAAAATAAATTAAAATTAATGTTGTTCAATTGCAGAATAAAAATTCGGCTGACTCATGACTTAAGAATACTCAATTTATTAAAAATTCGGCAACGTTTTGAGAACTATATTGTTATTGTCATTGAAGCCGGATTTCCTCCTTTTTACTATTGTCAAAGATAATAAAACCAGAAGAAAACTTCGCCTCTATATTTTAAACCAGTTCCATAGTATCGTTTGTCTTACGTCACAGTTATTTTCATGATGGTATGTAATGTTTGATTTGACAAACTGTTCTTACAAATATTAGAATAAATGCAATTGTGAATATAAATAAAGACGAAATGTGATCAGTCTTAAATGTAATCATCAGACATGTATTATTGTAGTCTATTTGTGTTGCTACATGTTACCTAATTTGAATTAAAATTTCAGTATAGGTGTTGAATCTTAAGTGAAGGTATTTAATTTTGAATTATCACAATGTGCTTTGTTAAAAATCTTCCAAGATTTGTAGAAAATTGTGTTTAAAAATATAATTAATGCCTTTTAAGTAAATAAAATCATTTTAGCCCATGAATATTGTATAAATGAGAAAAAATGTTTTGAAGATATAAATACTAAAATAAATTACTAAGAAATTAATAAGTCAATTGATTGCATAAATTTATCGTACCTTAATGAGTCAAACCTACAAGACATAATTACTACAGCCAATATCAAGAGTCTATAAGGATTTATTACTTATGAAGACAGAATGTAATAAGTGTACTATTTGCTACCTATCTACACCCTTAGGGTTTGATAATTTCATTATTTTCAATGTGTATTTTGAAGTACGTTTTACAGCTAGTGAACACAAAAAATAAAAATGAGTGACTATGAATCATGTGAAATATATAATGATGAAATCTTTGATACTACTTTTCTATGTTATTATTACTTAAATATTTCCTTTGCTTTTGGATAATTTTGAAACTAGTTCTGTTCAATAGAACCGAGTTCAATTGTTTAAATAGTTTATTTAATATAAAAATGTTTCACTTAAATCGAAATGTTTTCATGTTTGAGCAAATTGAATGTTTAATTAATATTCTGTGGATAACAATGAAGTCTAAAATATGTCGTAGTAAGTCCCACTGTAACTAAAAAAAATAAAATTGTTTAATTTCTCCAAAAGGAAAATAATCAAGTATTATTATTAGATTTATTTCATAGAATTTAAGAATGTATTATGAGATGTACCCTTTCGCAACAAAACAGGTTGCAATTATTTAGAAAAGAGCCCAACTCAGAGTGTAAATATACGAACGAGTGTGAGGGTAACACAGTTGGGTCTTAGATAGAATCGAGGGGCGTTTAAAGAAGCAAACCTTTTAGAAGAGGATAAAGGAATAATATTAATACATAGTTGTGCAGGATAGCGTGCCTGGAGCAGTCCTAGTCTATATTGAGTGATAAAGAGGTGTGCCCTTTGTATTTTGTTTTTATAAAGAGTTGTCGCTTTACAAAACTATCACACAGCAAAGAGGATTTGGTTTTTTAAGAAAAATATGTGACGAATCGAGATAGTTGTCATAAAAATGGAGACTTAATATGTTAAGTTTGAATATACACATATTTGCACCCCTACACTTTTAAGTAATAATAGGGATGTTAATGATTAGTTGAAGTATGAGTAGTGACATGGTACTTTGGAAAGGGACAATCATGACTTCTTCCGACATTTTCTCCCCAAAAGGTGTCCTGCAGTAATATATTATTTGAAATAATAAAATTATTATGACGTCTTTGATTATACCATAAATAACTAACGATTATCACAAGCTATAATAACTGAATGTTAAGTTGAATCAATAATGTAATTATATATTAAATACGCCAAAGTATTTGTGTTTGATGATTTACTATACCCATTTTGGGCATTTGTGAACACGTGTTTTGGTAACTGTGCAAGGCTAAATATCTTATTCACGAATACCTGTCGTGCAGGTTGTATTTCCTGTCCATACAAATTGCTCCACTGTGGAGTCACGTCATAAACACCAAGTAAATTTCAAGTTACATAAATTTCCTTAGAGTACCTGCAGTAAGTCACTACCCTTAGGTAGGAAATGAGTGGTTTTAAGACGAGTATTTAAATCATGTTACTTTGTATATTATGTAGTTTTACCTGAAGTTTTATTCTAGGGGTTTATCTACAAAAACTGCAAAATACAACATCTTAACTCTCAGGTTGTTCCTGTTTCTGTGTGAAGCCAAGTGATTAATGACACGCTACTGTCGGGAGAAAAGGTACGCTCGTGTACTTCTTGTGTTTTGTCCTCATTTACTCTTAATGAATGGACAAAGTTTCAATTTGAAAATCATTCATGAAATTGACGCTTTAATGTGCTCTAATCCTTTTTTTATCAGTAACGTTGTCGTACGTAACGTTCAGTGCGTAATGATCAAAGTAGATAGAGCTACTGCAGTGGGATTTCTTCCATATCTTTCTTTAGAATAAAAGTTGAAAGTAACATTGACGTTTTAAATCATGATAAAATCCTAATTTTACAAGTTTTTAGTAAAACTTATATTTATAATAAGATTTAAGTTTAAAAATAAAAGGCGGTAAGGTTTTTGTCTTGGTGAGGACGTTATTTGTCGGCTTGCAGCAACAATTCCTAAATTCTACTTTGTGGAAGTTGAGTTCAAATTGAACATAGTGAGCCATTTAAGAATCTCCACAACAGAATTAGCAGTCTAATCATGAAAACACACTTTTGTATCTTGTAATTAAACTGCTTAAGTTAAGCTGTGGTGCAACAGTCGAATAAAATGTCAGACGTGACTCATCGCTGCCGCAGTCAATGTATGATGGCATATTAAATTTATCGTCTGGTATAAAACAGGGAAGACATATTTGGACGTTCAGCGTGAAAAGAAGCGGGTTCAAAGTCCCCTCTTGGTGGCCACTATAGACACTAGACGTTCTTTTGCTAGAATCTTCCATCAACGTGCATGCGCAACTTTCAGCTCGATTCCTTGAGTGGGGAAAATGTAGGGAGAGAAAGTTTTGAAGCTATGTAATAAAAGGAACAGTATCAACAGTAGAACCTCGTGGCCTAATGGGTAAGGTACAAGTAAGTTTACTAATAGTAAATTTCTGGTTCAAATCCCGAACTTCGATTTTAATTTTTTTCTTAAAGCATTCTAGTTTTAATGAATCTTATTTGTTGTGATGAAAACTACTTTTTCTTGACATTGTAGTTTACATAATTGAAGGTTATAGGCTGTTCATAATTGAAGTTAATCAACTGGTATTCTAGGCCTGTTTTACACTGCAAAATATTTTATAAAATATCTTTGATAGTGTAATAAATCATCCTTTATACAATGTAATAGGTGGGTATTACATTTTATAATAGATCCGTCTAGAATTTGAAATGGCAAACTGTTTGTTTTGCTTATTAGGTTATGTTTCATTGTTTTGAAATATCTAGTTTTTGTCTTTTGTAATAGGTAAAGCTTATTAGGTTATGTTTCGTTGTTTTGAAATATCTAGTTTTTGTCTTTTGTAATATAAGTACGAAGTATCCAGTCAGGTTAGATTTGGTAATAATTATATTCAGAATTACAATCTATTTTTATTAAAGTTTAACTACGAAGTATTCAGTCAGGATAGATTTGGTTGTAATTTTGATAAATACTTAGATTTATTGCTGGTGCAGAAAATTACAACCAAATCTATCCTGACTGGATACTTCATAGGTATATTTTAATATAGGTTATGTTTTTTTAAGTATATTTTAAAAAAACGGCGTCAGCAACAAAAAATAATGTTGGATTCGTGTCTAGGACGTAAAAGTACATAAGAACAGTAAAACAATTTCTCGAAAAAAGCGGTAGTCGCACGTCGGAACAATTACCATTCATTTATACATATAAAATATAGCTGTGTTGTAAATAACCTTATGTATTTTTATTTTTTAAATACATTATGTCAGGCGTCTTGAGTGTCATTACTACTTTCCCCACTGCTGCAGTAAACCCTACATCGCTTCTCAGCTGTAACGTCACGCGCATGCGCGTTGATGAAAGATCCTAGCAAAAGAACGTTTAGTACAAAGACCGTGCCTATAATCGCGTCTTTGTAACGCAACGCGCCATAACGTCCTGGGCGCAAATATTGTCATGTCTGTAATAACCTAACTGCACAAACTGTAAAGATTCTACTGAGTTTTGAGGGGGAAAATTAACAGCGTTATTTGACGCTAGGGCATCCGACCTTGAAGGTTCACTTTCTCATGTGGCGCTGGTACGGAAATTTTCTGAATGCTACCACCGCCTTTTTTTAGCCTATGCATAACTTTTGCGTGTTCGTAACCTATAACTAAGTTATTGTAAAGATGCTTTCCTGTTCTTCCTGTTACGTCACGGGTAGCTTCTCTACTCTGAAGAGAACGATCTACTCTCTATTGGAATCTTAGAACTGTTTACCCCATACCTTATATAGATAAAAGTTCAAAATTTTAGTATTTACCTGATGTGAACCGTTTTAATATTTGTTGATGACTCTGCTTCGACATGTTGAATGCTTTATACAATTTCGACGAGGTCTTGATAACTGAAAGATACCAAAATTACTGTCATAAATAGTATTTTACAGTTACTATGTTCTAACTACTATGTCGAAGTTTTACTTTTTCTTTAATAAGACGTGTGTGGTAAAACCCCTTCGGTATGATTATTCTAATATGAAACTAAGTGACAAATTTATGTGCACAAATTTTCGGTAACGTAAATTTTAAAAGGTAATAGAGAGTCAAATAATTTTTAATTATTTATTGTTATTAATCAATTAATTATTACTCGATTGTACTTGAATGATACATTAGTTCCTGAGTAGATGGCAATATGTATTTTTTTTTTTAACACTAAATATTATCCTATTTTCTCTATTAAACGAATTTCGCTATGTTAACAATTATATCAATGCGAATTAAAACGTCAACGAAGACACAAAACTACATTCTTCCCACTGAGTTCTACTTATGCAATCCATAATTGAATTGCATTTACAGTGTAACTTATAACTTAGCATATTTATAGTTAAAGAAGTCAAACATATTTATTAAACTAGCGCTCTAGTGAGGTTTAGTATTAATTGAAACTACTCTCTATTAGTTAAACGTTTGTTAACGCTCTAAACCTCTAAACCAATACAAGGAGGCGATGTAATTGTCGACCTTATGGCCCCGTATCATAAGCATAAAACCGTTAAAAGGTAAACAAATTATTTCACCTAATAAAAGGTGTTCTTTTTTCTGCCATATTTGGCAAACGAACGAAATAAAATATATCTATAAGTACGTACAAAGACACCTGTCGTCACGTACTGTATGTTACCACTATAAGCAACCTACTTAGACCTGTCATGCATGACGTATATTTATTAATAAGCTAGCTTTTGCCTGGTGACTATCCAGTGTGGCACAGGGGCAATCAAATTTTCCTGAAATTTGCATTCCTTAAAGGCGTCTTTGCAAATATTTGAAAATAAACTGATAAAAATAGACAGTAACATTTTAAACATGAATTTTTTCGATGTTTTTATTTAATACTTTGAAGGACGTTTGAATGTCTATGAATGTGGTTTTATTCATTAGAAACTACAAAGTAGTAGAAACCATTCCATAAACTGATTAGCTATTTCTTAACTTATGTGTAATGTCGATAAATTTCACCATATTGCATGATAATGTTAGTAACAAGGTAAAGTTGAATCATGTATGAGTGGTGTTAAACTATGATAGAAGGCATTGAATAATTTTTTTCAAAATTTCTATTTGATTTTTCAACTACTTTCGAAACTTAAATGATCTGATTTTGCACACCTATCAATTCGAGGATAATATTTGTACCAATTATGAAAACATATTTTAACTAACGTAATTTATACCCTATATTCGTTCTCCCAACGTCCAATAACTTGAAAATCTGACAATTGTTTTTGGTATAAACAAATAAACAAGTAATAAAATTATTCCAGTAAAATAAAATAAATAAAACAAATAATATATTTTTCAAAAGTAAGAAATTTCTACAACAATATAAAAAATATATTTATATCTTATTGACAAATTCTAAGATTTTGATTATTAAAACTATAATTGTAGGAGCTTGTATTACAAATTTCAAGATTTATAGCTCCTCTTTCTGCCTTATAGTCTTATGAAATTTACAAAACTTGCAATTATTTGGTTGTAAATCTAAAGATTTTGAATAGCACATTTTTGTGAAATAAATTGTCAGAAAACCAGTAATTACTGATATTTTTTTCAGCAGACTGCTGGGCAGTTCATTGTTCTACGCTGCGAGTCGCGGACAAGAATACTTTCTTGCGATACTAGGGTAAAACACGTCTACTTAGGCATATCAGCATGTAATGTTTTTTACCTAATAAATTAATTACTATTTCTTTGAAAAAAAAACTATGTGTTTAAAACAATTCTTTAAATAATGATCTGAGAGGTATCTTTAAAAATAAAAGATAAAACTAATGCCTTTGATTTACATAAAAAATTGCTTAACGTCTTCAGTTAGTGAAATTTCGAAATAATAAAAGCGTGTTTTAACAAGAGATTAAATTTATTTTTATTTTATATTTATCAATAGTTTTGTGACATTATTATTTCCCTTTATCTCTTTATCTCCGTCAATAAATAATGGTTGCAATGGGTCACTTTATGACCTTAAGACTTCCCTATGGAACGTCAGCTTTGATATTATCCATGCCCGTCTCAGTAACAGTACAGTCGTGAGGTTATTTTGAATACTGCCCCCCTTTATTCTTATTACGTATTCTGTACTTGATCAATAAAGTCACAATAAAAGCTGCATTAAAGAGACAATGTCGTAATGATGACAGATAACTATCTCGCATCACGCAATCTAAATAGCCTTGACCTGGGTTGTGAATGATATATTTATATTTTATCTGCATTGAACGTACTTTGAGGTTAGTTTGTGTGTGCTTTAAACAGTTAAAGTAATTACTTTGCCCTACAGTTAATGCAATGAACACTTTCACAAATATAATATGGATCACAATTTTAATGAACCATATAAATAGCCATATATATCATCCTTTTCATTAGTAGGTTTACTTATAAGCCCTCACCCCCGTTTCGTCTGTTTTAAGACGTTCCTACGTTTCGGAAAGTTTTAATCTAATTGAAATGTTCTTAAATATTTAAATACTCCCTTCTCGAATGCTTATTCTAAATTTCTCATAACATTCGGCTCCTAATCTTCATTACAAGTTTGCATAAGTTTATGATTCTGCCATCCCTGCTGAAATGAGGAACTCCTGGTCCAAGTAGTATTCTAACCAAGTAAATGACCATATGTATATATAGCCATGGATGTGTTCTTAAACTTCAAACTTCATTCATATATATATATATATATATATATATATATATATATATATATATATATATATATATATATATATAATACGTTTTCTTGTTAAATCATTTAAAAAAACATAGGTTATTCAAATACAAGAATATTTATTAATTTATATTCAAAGCTTTTCGTTGGTAAACAGTACCAACATCATCAGGAATGAAAATTACAATAATGTAATTTTCAGGCCTATAGCTTACATTATTGTAATTTTCATTCCTGATGATGTTGGTACTGTTTACCAACGAAAAGCTTTGCATATAAATTAATAAATATTCTTGTATTTGAATAACCAATGTTGTTTTAAAATATATATATATATATATATATATATATTTTTTTTTGTATGTGTGTATGTGTTTGTGCGTGTGTGTGTGTGTGTGAGTGTGTATGTGTGTGTGTGTGTGTGTGTGTGTGTGTGTGTGTGTGTGTGTGTGTGTGTGTGTGAGTGTGTGCTTGCGTATGTGTGTGTGTGTTACTTTTCTATACTCCATATTTCTAATAACCTTACTTTTCCTGCAGCTACACCTTTAGGTTGTTAATTAACAAACATAATATCACTAGTTTATTCTATCCGCCACTTAATAGTTTATAAGTAATGCTTATTATAGGGATTAAAATTGTTCAATTACACAGTGTAACTAATAGCCTACTAATTCTAATATAAAGGTGGACCCTTGAGGCCTTTGGTACTTTACTACAATTTATTAAAATACGGTGTTAATTAATATTACTCTCTCTCGGGTAATTATTTGGTATCTTTCTGAAAAGTAGAAGTGGTCTAATGCAAAAAAAAAACTTGTTAGAAATTTATTTATATATTGAATTCAAATTTATAACAAATGTACTAAGTTATTATATATTTCTGTTGGACGAGATAGCTATAGTATATAAACCTTCGTACTTATTTGATTGAGTCTTCTTGGCTTTACTTACTGCTTTTGGAATATCACTTTTAAACAATTATAATTCTAAACTTTGCATCCTCATTCCTTTATTATCCTAATTTTACCCTTTACTTGCAGCACTTTTTAGTAACTCTTTATATAAATTATTGTTACAGCTATGTATCAGCTATACATATTTCCCCTTACTAATCTTGTACTTTTTTTAAAAACAATCCCTTGAAACTTGCCCCCAATTTAGCCCCGTAGTCCTTTTTTCCGATTATCTTACTTTTAAATAACGAGACTACGACCCCCCTTAGGTACTTCAGCTAAGGTACTTCAGAGTTTGACTTATAAATTTTTTAACGAGTTAGGTTTGGCCAATGGTTTTCTGATATTTGTGTTGTTTTACCCTAATGTCGGTTCTTACCTTTAAATTTCTACTTTTTCTATTTTTTTGAGCATTAGGGACTTTCATACTTTGCCTCGTATATTTATTTAATATTATATATATATATATATATATATATATATATATAATAAATTAAAAATATTTCAAACACAAGAATACTTTTAATGAATATATTTATTCAAAGCTTTTCGCCGATAAAATAGTACCAGCATCTTCAGAAAAATAATTATCTAATAAAATATTTTTACAAAATTAAATCATATGGGCTACAAATGGTCATATGTTTATAAGTATTGCACTTTATGTAATTTTTTCTATAACATCATTGACCTTATAAATAGCTGTCATTCTTAGTAATTCCTGAGGATGTTGGTAATGTCAACCAACGAAAATCTTTGAGTGTATTATTCAATAAATTATTCCTGTAATTTGTGTATATTGTTTAATCTTGAATATATATATATATATATATATATATATATATATATATATATATATATGACACGGATTCCCTTCTTATTTCACATGCATTATATTAGTTGTCAAAATTATCTTCATTTTTCTCATTTTCACCCCAATTTTACATTTCTACTCTGATGGTGGGAAATAATAGAACTCCTTTCAAAACATAGGAAGTTGAGTTTTCTTCTAGAAATATTATATTAGTTGCTCGACTGTGACTTTTGCTAAATACTTGTTAGTCAATATTGAGAGTTGTGCACTTAGCTGAATCACAATTTGTCATCGAGGGAGTTCCTACGACACATTCACACCCCTATAGTCTCACCTGAGCATTTAACCTTCCCGACTCATTGTTAGGGCGGAGTGTTTTCGTGTGGTTCACAATGCATCGCACGATTCGATGCGCCTTCCATTGAACAAAAACGTAAATCTAATTGTGAAAGTTATTGTACGAGATTCCCTATCACCTTGGCTCTAACTAATGATGTGTTCGCGTATGTGACGTTTTTTCAATGCAACGCTTTGCATAAAGTATGTTTTCCAACTATAAAAAAATCTTGAAATTCACTATAATAAATTATACTGAGGGCAACAGTCATGCAAAGCTTCATTAGGCTTTCAGAATTATACTAGAATTATTATTTTTTTATTTACATTCTATAATAGGACTATATCTCATGAGGCAGTACTTATCAAAAAACGTTCTTCATTGAATCGAAGTTCTACCTCGCACTTCGAGGTCTACATAAGTTATTGATGCCATTTCTTTCCCGACACTTTCACTAGCTTCTTATCAGATTTTTCCTTTTTTAATCAACATTGATACTTTATATAATAGTTATTATCATACCGATACAATTAATAATTATAGTGTGAAGTCCTTAGTGTGGTACACTCACTGCATATAAATAATTTTAAGTTAAAACTGTTAAAGGTAAAATTGTTTAGAATTCGTGTCGATTTAGCCTGGGATATTAAGTATCAAGGATTAAATCTTAGTAGTAAAGGGTTGAAGCAAAGTGCTGGTCACTTTGTCTCCCTTCAGCATAATATTACCCAAAGTAGGGCAAAAAAACCCCGCCTCCCCTAATCCAATGTGTTTAAAACTGTAATAAAACCTTTGCCGCAAACAAATAGTTCTTTTTACTGTAGATACCACATTTAGTAACTTCAAGTAAAACTCTAGTAATATGACACTGAACATAATTCATAATATTTATCAGAATAGAAAGTAAATGTGTTTGTGAAAAATTCAGTTTGAATTAAGGTTTTGCGTCTTGTAGAAGAATTAGGCAAAACGTCCTATAGACGAGATAATAAATCTAACTTTCAAAACTGGTGTCATTTTTTTGGGGACAAGGTAGTTCTTTACTTCTTTAATGAATACACACGAGTAACACTAAATAACACATGAGTATACACGAGCTTTGTCAGAACTAAACACTTGTATTACCATTAAGTAAAACTATTTCTCTATATACGCAGTTTACTTCTCTAATTCGGCGCTTACTGATTGGTTCTTAGGATACAAACGACCTGATGTGAGCTTCACTTCCGATGGTTAGTTTCCTCTTTCTTCTCCAGCACGTTTTTCTATTATATTTAACAATTATTTATTTTTAGTTTCCAAATCACTACATCTAACATGTATACTTATAGTAGTTAGATTCGATCGCCATAGAATTCAAATTAAAGCATGTGAAAATACTCGTAATACGTAATTTAGCAAAACTGTATTTTTTTCTGTTTAGTTCGTTACAAATCTCCGTTTTAATAAAATATTCCTTATTAAGAGAATTGCCCTAGTGCCCTTTCTACTTCTCTATTGTCACACCTGAGCACGTAACATTTCCGGCACATTGTTTGTCCCCAAAACGTGTGTTTTTGGTTCACAAAGTACATTTGTAGCGGCGAGTAGTGAGCGCTATTATGCAGGTAAATGCTCTCTGGAAGTTTGCTTGTCGCTTGCTTGTTTTTGTCGCCATTGTATTCTAACACTTGTGTGGCTGGATTATGACTCGTATAAAGGCTTCCGATATTTCATTCATCGCTGCACGATTGTTCATTGAATTTATTACTTTACAGGTTTTATAATATTACATATTTTCTTTTAAATATTGGGTTATTTTTTCTAGTATTATATAATATTGTCCCTTTTTTGTTTCTATCCAAGTAGAACTCATTTTTAAATATTCTAAAAATTATTTACCTGAATAACTATATCTGGAAACGAAATGACTCTGTTCTTCCCCATTATCTGTAAACCCAATACCTCTCTAAAACCAATATCTCTGTATATCCACTTTCTCCTTGTTTCAATTATTTATGTGAGTGCATTACCTCTGCAATCATACAATCGCTGTAAAATCACGATGTCTATAATCGCACTACCTCTGTAAACCTACTACCTCTGAAAGTTATATTAGATCTCTGTAAGTTTTAGCAGTGGCCAAGCATTGAGGAAGGCGATACTAAACTATGGCAGCAAGACCCCGTAGTTATTAAGCCTCATTCCATAGGTTTAAGATATTGTATTTCGCCGTTCTTAGATATATTGTCTATTCTTTGATTATATTGCAGCGGTCAAACAGTCGTAATCGTAAAGACTTTGAAAAATTTTTATTTTTATAAACTTGAGTGAAAAAAATTAAATGTCTAGGGTGTGCTGCAAATTGAAGTCTGTATTTTGCAAAAGCCTAACAAGAGCATTTATTTGATTTATGTGTAAATTTACAGGCACTTTTACTGTGCATTTGATAATAACTAAACAAAATCCAATAATTTTAGTGAATTTTAAAAACATTAACTTTTTTCAAGGTCATTTGCTACTACGTCAAGAAATATGACGAAAAATAATACGATTTTTTAATATGTTTGGCCACTATGGGCTACTAATTAATAATATAAAATATTATTAGTTTAAAATACCTTAATAATAAAGTAGAATTATAAATTATTTTAATAAACAGGATCTGTCTAATTTAAATTTTTGTTACTTTTAATGTTTTTTTTTCTGAAATTCAGATAACTTTCAATTTACCTGCTCAAACTATTTTTTAAGAATAATTTTATATTAATAACATATTGGTTTTATAATAATTTGTTTAAAAGACTTTAATTCACAATTATGCAAAATGTAAAGTTGAAATAATGTGAGGTATTTATGGTGTAAACACAGACTTTACTAATGCAAATATATTGATATTTTCTCTTGGACATTTTAAAAATGACATATTAGAATATAATATATTAACAATGTAAATAACATTTTTATTGTTGCCATTGTCAATATTTAGTCATTATTTTTACTTTACTCAAAACTTAACCTTGTACACATAAAATGGTATCATGTAAATAGTTATTGTTTTAGAAATATGAGAACGTATTAAATCGATTACTGACCTAAAGTAGTGTTGCTCAAGTATTTCATTATATCTCTTGCACCTTGCGCTTCATCCCTTGTTGGCATTTACACGTCAGTCAGAAAAGTGAGATGCTTCGTGTCCCCCGAGGCTACCCAGGTTTCACAACCTCTCAGTAGACAGCACTTGCAGGTTGATATCGCTTATATAATATTCTCTACTACATAGAATGTACTAGACACAGTAACCTGTATATTATTACATATTTTCTCTTGTTTGGATATTGCAAGATACTGTTATCATTTCTCAGATAATTTTGGCTACTTATAAAGTGAAATATTCTTTTAGCATGACACTTTTGGGTTTTAGAAAACGTATATATATTTTGTGACAGCAAGATTTTTAAGATGACGGGATTGTCCCGAACATTTCTGAAAGCCATTTTCGCGCATAAAATAGAATGGATTATAGCAATCAGCTGTTTTTAGCTACAATCTGAGGTTATTGTAAGGTTAAGTTTAAATCACGCATATATAATATTGACGCCTCCTTTTTATACCGTATGGTATGGAGTAGAGAGCATATGAAGAGCTGCCTTACTTATACGGTGTTCGAGAAAGGTAATGTGGTCAAGACTATACTTCAACCACCAGTATTACGTTTGGTTTGGCCTTAGGTAACGTTCAAAGGCTAACTAGACCTGATTCTGAAAAAAAAATCATTGCTGGCTTGAGATTCTAAGAACCTTAACGCTTCACTCACGTGACCACTCAGCCACGTAAATTTCTCTCACTTTCGCAATACAAAGATATTTGTATTCAGATATATGGAACCTTTGGTTAAATGCAAGGCTAACATATGAATTCATACTAGAGCTACTATTACTCGTAGGGTCAGCAACATAACCTATTTTACGTGATGAGGTTACAAACTTATCACTACATATTATTCATTGTTCATTAACTTAAATATTCCTAAAATGAATTCAATATGACGCTTATAGATCGAACTTTGTAATTTAATTTTTAAAGTGAAAACTCATTCAGGAACGTCAGGCACTTTTAAAGAAACAAATTGAATAGAAATTGTCAAATCAAATTTTCTTGTCATCAATTTTCTCAACACTTTTTTATAAATCAACATTGACAATTTTCTTATACGCGGTAATTTACCACCGCCATGCTGAATATGGTTTGTCGATGAATGTTACTCGATTACTATTTTAATTCATTTCTTAATTTAAAATTCAAATGAATTATATATATATATATATATATATATATATATATATATATATATATATATATATATATATAAAGAACAAAAGTCAAAATACAAATACAAGAATTATATTTGAATTTACAATTGTAAATTCGAATATAATTCTTGTATTTGTATTTTGACTTTTGTTCTTTATTAATACACAAGAAAACATATTGCGATATTTATATATATATATATATATATTTATTTATTTATTTATTTATAGAATATCTTTCGTTTTTTAATAAAAAACATAAATTGGTTTTGTCATATTTCATTAGTACTATATTGTTTTTCTGTTTGTTACTTGCAAGTTTTATATTATATTTGCTAAGGATAAAACATAGGATTAAAACTTCATTTGTACATTACACACGTATCAGTAATTTCTAGGTTTACTGCGGCAATTTAATCTGTAATTGTTTTACTGGTAATTTACAATTACCACAGAAAATAGCCTAAAGTAATTGTTAGGAAACCTTAAAGACGCCATATCTAATGAAAAAATGTCATGAATCTACTACCTGATGTGTAACAAGTGTCCTCTGAAATATATAGGCCACATTCTGTGATGAAGAAATATTGTTTGGAGGAAAACAAACATTTAAATAGGCGAAGTAACCCTGTTAAGAAAAGTTGTTAAGTGTAGTGAATTGGATGCGTGGGAGATTTTGTATATAATTAGAAATAGACGTAATATTGTGAATATCAAGTCAGGCTCAATTCAAAATTCTATATTATTGTAATTATTGTGACAAAAGAAAATTTGATAGTAACTTTTTGGTTAAAATCTAGAAATATTAATAATTATTCTTAAATATTATTTGTCTATTTGGTTTGTATCTAATTATGTCTATGAATAAGAATTTTATTGTAATAAATGAGTTGGGTATAAAATTTCTATTTGATGTATTATGTTTGAAGTATTGTTATTAATTGTGGTTTTGACAAGGGCAACTTTCACGATGTAAATATAGAAGTGTAACCTTACTCTCACCTTAATTGTAAGTTAGTGTTTGTAGTAGTAACACCCACTGATGATCGGGTGTAAACAGTCAAATAATCTATTTAAAATAATGAACCCCTAAAGCACCTAAAGAAAAAGAAAATTAATGTTTCATCTAATTTCTGCTGCCGATAGGCAATATCTTCGGCAAGTATGTGTTCATATCTCATTATCACACTAAACCTCGCAATAAAATAAGTCACATTTTTCTTTTAAACTGATGAAAATCGCCTCATAGCCACAAGCGATCGAAAACGTGCTGTCTCAGTAAGATTGGATAGTCATAAACTAATGTTAAAGTTTTACTTTACTTCTACTTTAATGACGAAATAATTATTTTACTATAATCCCTCGACCGAATGGGTTCTGAGAATAGCAGTCTCCTCTCAAACACTAAAATGGCGGCTGTGTAATCTCTACTTTACTTAACGCTTAATATATTGGCTTGGACTCTCTTCACTCGCTTTAAACTGTAGCCTATAAATTTTCTCTTTATTTCAGGCATTTATTCCCCTCTTCTCGAGTTGCTTTTGAGTAAAGTGATGCCAAAATGTATTTTTTGTTGAAATTCGTTATACATATTCTAAACCATAAACAAATGTGTATTTGATTGCTCAATTGCTTATGTTCTTTCTCTTTTGTGTCTAAATATTAGTGTGTTATTGACTATTTGTATAGAATCTAATTTAATAGGAAACAAACCGATTTATATCTTATTTTCCGCTTCCATCGAAGCATACTATTATTTTCATTATTTGCTTTAACACTTTCTAATCTTTTCCATCACCGCGTTTTTTTGCAACTTCCTATTTCTCTAATAACCTGTTTCTAAAAAGCCCTTTGAAATGAATACTTATGTGACATATCTGATATTATTTGGCATGGAGAAACATTATTTACATAAAACTAGATACCTTATTCAAGTTTTCACGTCTGTCGACTAGTTGAATGACCGCCATTTTTTTTAATACGTTTTGCTTTTTTGTGATTTTTATCGTCTTCAATGGATCTTCAATACTTTGGCGATAAATTCAAAATTTCAAATTTATTTTGCACTCTCTCATTGCCTGTTTTTCATTTTTCTTCCTTTTTTCTCTTCCTTCTTTTCTCACTTTTCATTTCATATTCCCGGTTCTAAATGCAAAATTTATATCTTCCAATTTGTAAGGCTGTTTTCATAATTTCACTCAGCTATTTATTAGACCCATGTTATGAAATTGTCATTACCATCTTTATTGGTTTTCTGAATTATTTTGAAAAGCTATATATTGAATGCTGCCTAAATTTTGAGGTGAATTCGTATGTTTTTAATTTTTTCCAAAGAAATAAACTATATTTAAACAAGAATAGCGTTTAGCCACATCTTTACATCCCCTTTAGAAAGCAATAACGCCACATTTTAGTCTCCTCCAAAATGGCTCATAGTATATTCGACCTTCAAAAAAGTTAGTTATGATTTCTCCCAGCCTCCAAAACCGGTAAATTTTCGTGCACTTGTCCCAAGGGGCGTCCATAATTCCACATCCTCGTCAGGAAATTTCGAAACGAAAATTCTGTAAAATATATAAAATATTTTTACTAACTAAGTGTAACGGTTAGAATTCTAACCATTTATTTCACACAAAATAAATATAAAATTCGCCGATCCTTTCCTTTAAAATTCGACCACTTGCCAAGGCTCAATTGGTTTTGAATAGCCACATTTGAAATCACCTCTTTTACAGTTTAGGCTTTTGCCACTTTTGCTAACTAATTTAAATTATGTGAAAAGGCTTGTTAAAACAAGTTGTTATTTTATAGGTGGACAATACTAGACATGGTGGTTCCTTGGCATGCACTGTATGATATTATTCAACTTCCAAATAACACACAGTACACTTAGCAGAAAACGGTACTGCGCAGTAAATACTGCGCAGATGGTACAAGGTCATTCTTATTATGTCAAGAATTTACCAACAGATAAAAAGGCAATAAAATTTCCCTATTTATCTTATGCTATTGGCTATTTTGTCTAATGTAGAAGAAAGTGGAAGGAATTCTTCCTCCCGGTTCTTTACAAGGTGGAAGGAGAAGCAGATCCTGAGGTCGTCTAGCTGCTTCTCGGAAAGTAGCCTTCTTATCTAATATAGAGTACTATGCTCAAGTTGGTGTGGTTAGCAGAAGGCTAAATAACCTTCTGACATGATATTTGTTATGGGAATACAACTCGTCTGTCCTTGACCATAAGAACACCTCCACACTTAAAGTGTTCCAGCAAGATCTATCGTGAGGGATTTCTGGTAGGGTTTCCTTATTACCACCGTTTTTCATTCCACTCTTCATGCAATATATAACTCATTGTTTAATTCCACCTTCGTAATATACGTGTCAAGTTTTTAAGAGTTTGGTATTCTTACCAAACCTTAGATGGATCTGAATCTCTCATTCACAATTGGCATACTAACCGCATGCTTATTTGAGTCGGATGTGGCCTGCGAGGCCACCAAGAGGACTAAGATGGAGGTCTATTCTCGAGAAAAATAGTGATCAGGAAATAGGCTTTACATTCGATAAGATAAATGCAAAGTCAGAATTCAGTTGAATAGTTCAAACAGCCTATATTGTTGATGGGTTTTCTTCAAACAATAATGTAAAAGGAGAAAGACCTTGGACAACACAGTAGGTAACATTATGGGCTGCATAGGAATTTGTGTTGGTTACAAGGTATGCGATCGAGACGGTTGCTGAACCAGCGCAATACAACACTTCTGTAAAACCAGATTTTGGGAAGAGTGCTGCAGTCAAATAATAGTAGAAGATTCTTAATAGAATTTCAAAATAAAGTTAGAGAAGGAATATCAATATATAACCATGCAACGCGCTCTTAGCTACTTACACTACTTGAGAAGTAAACTCTCTGATTCGAACATGATTCTGAAAACTGTAGTAAAAGCACAGTCTTTCATTTTTATTTAAAGCTTCAATCGAGAGAAATTGGTTTCCTTGGAATATTTTTAGGAATATACAACACCTTTAGAAACTAAATGCCTATAAAACAGAGAAACAATTTTAGGGAGAATTTAATGCCAGTGTTACGAATAAATGAACAAATATTAATAGCGTCACTTGACCTTGATGTGAAAAACTAGATACTGCCTCCAAAGGTGTAACGTAAACAGGTCTCATTAATCATTACTTCCCTACTTCATACATGGACTTCATTACTAGCTACCAGTTTTGGATGCAATGAATCATTCCTAATGTAAATATTAATTGATACATAGTCTCTATGACATTATTAACATGGCATATCCTACATTTATTAGTCCAAGTCATTAATCAAGGCTCGACAGTTATAGACAAAACGGAGGATTAGTGGACTATATTTACGTTTGTTCATCAGAAGTATGTATTACAAACAAGTGGTTGGAATAGAAGATACTTATGAATGGTTTTTTATATACTTTAAAAAATTTAACACTATCCGGGATAACAGTTATCTATATAAAATGATTAGTTCTATTTCCGAACAGTAAAAAATGTATTTAATAATTCAATTTATATCAAAGTTATAAGGATTTAAATGAGCATTTGTTTAAAAGGATTGTTAACAATATTTTTTAAAAAATCAAATTTTTTCATATTTATGAAAATACTATCATTTTTTTGTATTACATGGCAAAATTTAATCAAATTTGAATTTATCGTTTTTAGATATGTTACATTTACTAAAAGCAATAAAAATCATTTTAAGTGTCACGAACCTTAAATACTGTTAATTTTTTTTTAAAACAACTATAACTATAACCTTCATTTATCAAAACACCAAAGTTATCTTACGTAGTTACAAAGCACTCGATTGATATATGTTTGGTTGAGAAAAAAAATTATTTAAAGTTTACCGAGAGCAAGAAAATTTCGTGCCTTGCTCTATTCGGCAATCGCTTAGATTACGATTGTTAAATATTTTGATTTTCTTTTCTCAAGAATGAAACCTAACCTAACCGGATACTTTATGACTATATTTTAATATATGCTAGCTATAGTGTAATAAAACTTATCATATTTCGATAACTTATGAAGTATAAATTAATAAACAAGTAAGTTATTACACATAAAAGTGAGGTTTTTTTATATGCCGGTATTTATTGTAAGTTATAATCCCTACGTAGGGTTTAAGACGCGTAATGGGTTTTTGTCATTACTCAGAATATATTTTTAAGTAAAGAGTAAAAATGAAAAAAAATCAGAGTCGATCCAAACAGTGCGAATAATAACCTTACCCACAACTATATGTCGTACCGAATACTAATTACGTTACGCCAACGTGTGATGTGTATACCCTATCACAAGACTACACCGAAGTAAAAATACTTTTATTCTAGATGTAAAGGAAATTTTCCCTGAAAAGAGTAAAATTTGAGTAGACAATAGAATTGATCGGGATCAAAAACGATTCATTAAAATATTCGTTTATAATCCTATATTTAAGTTTACCTTTTGGTTTACAATCTGGTTAAAGTTTTAATGATGTGGTTGATAGAGTAAAGTAATTAAAAGTGTTTAAAGTAGACAATAATTCAGCTCTTTAAAAAAAAATGAAATTGTTTGTGAAATAGAATCAGACTACGCATATTATATATGAATAAATTATCTATTTAGAGAATGAAACCATTATTATAACATAGAAAAAGAAATATATATATATATATATGTATATATATATATATATATATATATATATATATATATATTGTTTTAGTAGTAATGTTTACCCTTGATAGAGATTTTAATTGATGATGTAAATGCCAGAATAGCTCACTGAAATGGTAATAAATTACACTAGTTTCTCAATTGCTGTCTTGTGTTCCAGGTCAATGTCATGGTTATTTAGTTGGATATGGTTGCAATATGGTGACAGACAGCTTCAATAAGTAGGCCATCGAAAATAGAGGGCAAGGATCAAAATTTAGGTGAAACGGAGTAGTTATGAGTTTTGTCAAATATACAGTTAAAAAATAATTTATAATATTTCAAAATCTGATAACATTTATCGCTAAGCTTGACTATTTCTTTAGAAAAACCTTTCAAAGGAATGTACAATTAACATTTCATGATCCAACTCCTCAATCCTTTTTCTATGTGAATGTATTGAGTTTTTAAAAAGAGTAAAATATTTATTCTACGCGAGCCTCTAAGCTAGGTATGACTTTTTACTCTTAATAGTAGGCTCCGTAAACATTTAGGGGCCATACGATGTTAAAATAAATCCTTTAACTACAGAGAGAGAGGTGGGAGTTGTTATGGCAGAACATGCATTGATTGGAGTAAATATATTGCGTCGACAATCAGAATGTCTAAACGCTGAAAAATTGGAATTTTTTAAAGCGAATGTATTCGATGAGAGCTGCGTCTGTTTTCAATTAAACTGCAATAAAAATGCAAAACCATAATTCAACTCTAACAGCACACGTTCCCTGCTGAGAATTGATGCTGTTTAGAAATTTTTCATTAGGTAAAAACATGGTTAGCTCTAATTCGCTGTAATTATTTGCATAATTTACACTTGTCTCCCCATATAGGCGTCTATCTATCATAATATTTGTTAGTATTTTTATCTATTATATTGCACAATATCATACAATTCTACATTATAAATAATTATTTGGTTCATATAGTTAAATATAATATACCACTTTGGGTTTTGTTATGGTTTGTTACGTTGCTTTGGTTCCGTTTTTGTTGTGTTTCGTTTTGTCGCATTACTTAGCTTTCACTTGTGTTGCATTGAAACCCATTTCTCTCCATTATGTGATTGTTACGTGGCATTCGGTTTTGCATCTATTGAAATGTTTTTACCTAGCATTGAATTCCGTTCCGTTACGTTTAGTTTGTCATAAGAAGCGTAGCAACAAAGCTATTTAGGGGTGATTCCAAACGGGTAAGTGGGTAAAATCCTTGAAAGCATTTTAAAATCAGCAACTGGGAACAACATTTTACACTAAGGTATCAGTGAAAAAAAAATAAGAGTCTTACGCTATGGCTCCTACACGTCCTAAATAGTTTACATAGGTAACAAATGCTTCCTTTGACTGCTATTATGGTTTTTATATTACTTTTTGTATGTCTGGTATATTTAAATTAGTTAACCCGACTAATATGTTAGATTGCACTGTACGTGTTGCGTTATATATATATATATATATATATATATATATATATATATATATATATATATTTGTGTGTGTGTGTGTGTGTGTGTGTGTGTGTGCGTGTGTATGTGATTGTCTGTGTATGTCTGCATACGTGTGATGGGGGGCGGCTTGTGTGTGTTTTGGGGCTTGTCTGTGTATGTGTGTGTGTGTGTGTGTGTTGCAACGGACCAGGCCAGCACCCACGCACGGCGCCGTCAACCCTACCGTCGTTGACCAGCACGCGCGCGCAAGCCCGCCCACCAACGCCCGTTGCAGAGCAAGAATTTTGAAACGAGCCGCTCGCAGCAAAAACCACGAACGCTGTGCAATGCTCGCCAAAATCTGCCAGAGAACAAGTCACTGGACTTAAAAAAGAAAAAACCTAACTTGCTGCGGATTCTACCCTTAACGGGTAAGTCGTCCCGGGGGATGGGTTCTTTTGAAAGACATCTAAACGGCGAAATGACCATATCAGCTGTAGGAGAGTGTAAGAAACTTGTTTAAAATAATACTCAGTTTGTTTGCAAGTTAGTTAAAAAATCTTTATTTTTTAATTTTAAAAATTTAAAATTTAATATTACAATGCACAGTCTGCAATTTATTTGACAAAAAAAAATATCCTTTGTGTTGGTTCTTAACACAGTTAAGAAACCAACTCTGCTTATTTTAGTTGACATTTAAATTTAAATTAAGAATTTACAATTTTAATTTTCTTTCAATCAGAGTATGCCAAAGCGTAAAACTTCGCTCTACTTGACGGTCAATCTTACTTGTCGGAAGTATAACCCTTTACAACTTGTCATAATTTTATTTCATTATCCCAGGTTCTCAACCTTGCGATTTTAAACGTCAATATATGGTTTTGTTTACTTAACTTTTTACTGAAAATTTTAATTGTTACAAATTACAAATATTCGTTGATTCAAGCAAAGCCTTACTTTTCAACACACTCCGAAAGATCCCTACTTTTCACATTTTGTTCAATTTATTTAAACTTTCTAAACACACTACTCTATTTATGGCCATATTTTACATAGCCATTTAAATGATATAATTTTTTCTATATCTTTATCAATTTAAAATGAGCAATTTAAAATTCAAATTCTATTTACTTTAGCAGGTAAAATTTCAATCAATTTTACCAAACAACCTAAAAACAATTTCATAAAACATATCAAATTATATAAAAACCAATTATGAAGTACATACTGAAACAAAATTTACATATAAAACATATAGCCATATCTCCTACAAGATTATCAAAATATTTACTGAACATCAAAGCATAATTTATAAAAATTGTTAAAACATCTGCTGAATAAATTCAAACACCTTCCCATATTGAAATTATAATATTTAAATACATATTTTAATAAAAATGTTTACTGAAACATATATAAAACCTTTTTCAAACATATCTTCACTCATTTACAAAATCTACAAATTTATTTATATTCATTTAACCCTTTGATTAGAAAATATTTAACCCTTTGATTACTCTTTGATTAACCCTTTCGGCATGAAAATTCACATAATGAAATTTATTTATATTTATTAAAACCTAGTTACACCCTTTTGAACTGATCCTTGATCATTTACAAAGAAATTTACAAATTTTAAAATTTATTTAACCCTTTTTATATAAAATGAAAAACCCTTTAGTTATCATTTGGTTAACCCTTTCTTCATTAAAATTTTAAATACTGAAGTTTTGTTTACAACTCATTTAATCATAGTTAAAACCTTTTAATGTAAAATATGTAACCCTTTGGTTATCATTTGAATTAACCCTTTCTTCATGACAATTATGCATACTGAAGTTTAATTAAAATTTATTTAAAATTTATCAATGCAATTTCTGAAGGAAATTGCTATTTAATAAATTTTTAGTAACCTTTGCTAAATGGCTACAAGCCCATTTGCCTTTATTATAGAACTTACATTTTTTAAACCAATTTGCAAAGATTTCATTTTCTTTCTAAGTTACTCTACCACCAAGATATTATTTTAAATACACATAAATCATGAAATAAGCAATATATATATACTTATAATTCAAAAAAGAAAACTTATATTAACATATTAATTTGGTTAGCTAGACCCACTTACAAATTTAAAATCTCTTGTTTAACTTAACCCTTTTATTTTACCTTTTAAAAATTTAAAATCTACCCATATTAAAAACATTTTCCTTTATTCTTACTCAAACCTTGGTTTGATTCAATTTATTTTATACACATATATAATTTCACCCTTTTCTAACTAAAATCAAAGGTTTAAAGTAGACAACTTCAATTTGATATAATCCTTGTTTATTTTAAATGAAAGCAATTTATGTCAATTTGTTTCATATGGAAAAACGTCGTAATGACTCCTTCTAAATAAAATAACAATTTAGTTTAATTTAATTATTTGAAATAACACTCCTGTTTATAGGAGTACCTGAAACTCAAGCATAGCCTTCAAATCAGCTGTTGTAAACAATGGCCTTTTGTCCGCCATCTTGGATATTTACATTTAGCAATTTATATTTAACTTTATTTCAACACATCTTTTATTTAAATTCTTTACACCTTCATGAGATTTTAAACTCTTTAATTAATTTAAATCCCTTTATTTGATTTGTTTATTTAAATCCCTTTCCCTTTACATAAGTTCTAATTCTAAAATTTCTATTTCCCTTACATTCATAAAATACAACATAATTTCTGCATTTATGGCATCGCCATCTTGAAACCCCCCACTCTTTAAAACAAAGCCACCAGCATTTACTTGTAAAATTTAAAGTTTACTGTTAATGATTTGAAAATTTATTTAAATTTTATAACATTTTCCCAATTTAGAAAAAATTCTTCAAATTAAAATTTTAATTTGCAAAGGGAAAACAATTTAGATCTGACCTGATTCCACACAAAGCATGGCTTGCCTTTCTTCTCCCTCTCTTCTCCGTCTCTCCCTTTGTTCTCCAACGGGGTGGGGAAAATCCGGCTTGGCTGTTGCTTTGCTTCCACGTAAGAATACTTGGATGACTTCCCACGCGTTGCCGCCATCTTTGAAATCCTCCATCCCTTTGTGTGTCTGCTAGGCCTCAGGTAGATCAGCTCGCTTCACCCTTTGGTTGAAATCCTTCCATCTTCTTTCTTCGATGCCATTCGCACCTCTTTTAAATTTTAACGGTTACCAGTAAAATTTTAGCTTTAAGCCCTTCTTTTAACACAGTTCTTGGGCATTTCTTAACACAGAAAAGAAATAGAAAAATCTTTTAAAAACGTTTATCAATTTAGTTAGATTTTGTTTAACTTTGTTAGAAATTTAGACTCACACTTTTAAAACTGTTTGCTAGGTTAAACTGTTCACATCGCCTTGTCTTTCTAGTAAGGCTGTAACACACACATTTAACGACGCTCGCACATTATTTGATGGAAATATATGGGAAAACCCCTTTCGCTGCGATCTTGAAATGCGAAAGGGCCCCATACGAAACTACAGCGTCACGACATCTCAACGAAACAAACTTTCCCTAGCCACTCATAGTTTTTGAACTATTGACGGTAACAAACTATTGTTCATTGTTTTACCGGAGCTACGCCCGACACCGACCTTACGCTTCGAGAGTCCTGGTTTAGCTGGGGCTTCAAAAGACGCTTGGCCTGCACCACCCGGGAAAACACCCCCACCTGCAGTCCGTTCCCACGAGTTGACAACCAATAAGGATCTTAAATCGATGTCGCCTGATCGGCGCGCGCACTCCTTTTGTACTAGTGCGTAACGGCTCGCAAAATTGATAGACCGATCGATTTAATCCATTTTTTCGATCAAGCCGTATAACTCTTTAAGGGTGCTTCTGATGGAATTTTATTATTCTTTATTTTTGATTTTTCTCGTCTTGCTTTATCTCTGGAAATGTCGATGGTAACTCTAGGCCAATTTTGACCATCTTCCCCTTGCAAACGGCCTTAAATTTAAGTTTCAAACCCTTCCCACGGTGGCTTGGTTTGTTTTACTTACAAGAACTTTAGACTCTTTATGTTTTACATGTTATCTTTTTGCGGCATGTATTCCAAGAGAATATTGCCCGCCGCAAGATCCCCCTTTAAAATTGAGACAAAAAAAATTTTTTGCAAATATCTCAAAAAAAAAAAAAAATTTACTTATACAACAAAAAAATTTATTTTTCGAGATTTACCTGTTTTCCTATTTTATTTGTGGGTGCTAGCTAACTCTTAATTTACCTTACTTATATATCTATTTGTCCTTGGTCCTCTTCTACTTCTTCTCACTGAAACACTTAAAACACTTTCACAATATTAATAAGTACAACCCTAAGTTTATGCATCTTTATAAAACTCACAACTCTCACTGTTCACTCACAGGCTTGATACAATAAATCTGATCTTGTTTTCTCTTTGCTTTATTTTCTAAAAGTTAAAAAATTAAAAAAATTTTTATCTTAAATTTTCCATTTCTTAATTCCCCTACATTTATACCCTCGTTAGTGGCTTTCTTTTATTTTTTTTCATATATACCTATAAACATTTTACATTTCTTATAAATACACTCCAAAATATCTAACCAAGTTCTTACAATTTATCAGCAGTTATTTACTTACGCTCCTTATCTTGAGTGAGGAACGATGTTCAGGTATTCCCCTCTCACTCTCTGGCGCTGTCCCTTTTATCAGCTGGCGTCTTGCGTTACCTGCTTACGCATTAGTCGGCCGCTCCACACAGCTGTGACCTTGTGTAGTAAAGCTACTTCCTTATCTTTTTTGCCTGGGTCAGTGCTCTTACTGTAAACACAACTTTGGATCAATATTTGTTGCACTCCGGCAACATACATTTTTTGTTTTGTCGTCAGGTCAGCTATCAGGCTTCCTTGTTTATTATTAGTCTACGTATAATTTTATATCTTTAACATCGTACCTTCCCCTTACTTTATTTGTCACAATATTGGCCACTTCATAGGTCTTACGCCCTAGTTTCCTGGTTATTTTAAATGGGCCTTCGTAAATCAATAGTAACTTTTCTGTCTCTTTTCTTTGCACATTGGAGCGGTTATGTCTCGTGATTAACACTAGGTCGTTGACTTGGAAGTGCGTCTCCTTACAGGTTCTATTTGTCCTTGCCGCTCCCTTAGTCCTAATTCGCTGAAATACTTTCTGAAGCATCTCCCTCCTAGTCTCCACTACCGCATTCCTACAGTCCTCAGGGATATATCCTTCCCATACATAGTTTGTTTCCACTCCCCAGTGGACCATTGCCGGCGTGTAGCCTGTGATCTCGTGTGGCATTTGGTTATGATTTTTTTCTATGTATTGCAAGTATTTTTGCCATGAGGATTGTGCATTACTACAGTATGTCCGTAAAATTCTTCCCAAATCTCGATTTATACGCTCGGCTAAATTTACCTGGGGATGCCGAACAGGGATAAGAATGTGTCTCACTCCTACTGCCTCGATCCATTCTTTCCACTGTTTGGAGGTAAATGCCGCGCCGAAATCGGTAAGAATTTTAATCGGTTTTCCCACTGTATTAAAATACTCAGTCATGCGATCGATGGAGGTTTTGGAGTTCGGGCTTTTCACAGCGTATAATTTTAGGAACTTTGAGAACACGTCAAGGATCACTAGTACGTGTCTCGCCCCTCCTATACTCCTGGGTAGGGGCCCTAAGAAGTCTACGGCAACCATTTCCCCTGGTTGTTGTGTAAGGATTGGTCTTGTTAATGCTTGTGAGTACCTGTTAGTATGCTTGGCGTATTGACATATTTTGCATCTCCTTATCACTTCCATAACCCTTTGGTACATATTCTTTATATAGAAGCTCCGACCTAGCATTTTTGCCAATTTATTTCTCCCAATGTGCAAGTACACCTGGTGTACTTCGTTTATGAGTGGCTCAATGTTCCCTTCTGGAATCACTATTTTATTTTTTCCTCTCACTTTAAAGCACAAATATCCTTCTATTACCTCGTATCTCGGGTACCTTTGTATATTTTCTGTTATATTATTTAAATCTATTTGTTCCCTTTGTCCTTCTTTCAATGATAGGATTATTTGTCTTAAGGGTCTCTCGCTTTTCATTTCATTTAGCCTGATAACTGCCTGCTCGTTCTTTAGTTTTCCGATCCCGCTTTGTGCCTGGTACATGCGGCTGACCGTATCGCAAGGTATGTTCTCCTTGCCAGGGCAGTGAATAACGGAGGGTTGGTACTCTTGGATCGCTAGTGTCCATCTGGTGATGCGAGAGTTGGTGAAGTTGCAGGTGTTTAAAAATTGCAATGCCTTGTTATCCGTGATGATGTGCAACGGCGCTCCTAATATAAGTGGTCTAAATTTCTTGAGGCCGTGCACAATGGCCAGCAGTTCTTTCTCGCACACGCTGTATGACAATTCTGCTTTCTTGAGGGTCCTACTAGCGAATCCAATAACCACCAAATCCCCGTTATCGTCCTTTTGATAGAGTTGACTTGCTATCGCTATGTGGCTGGCATCCGTTTGTAGGAAAACATCCTGCCCTGCTCTTGGGTGTGTAATCGTTACTGCCTCGAGAAACAACCCTTTGACACGATCAAAAGCCGCCTGCATGTCTGAGTTCCAAATCCAGGGTTGTTGCTTGCGCAGGAGCTTTAAAAGAGGTGAGGTTTCCTGTGAATACTTGCTCGTAAAACGAGCATAGTAATTCACAAATCCTAGAAACGACTGTAATTGCTTTTTATTTTTAGGCACTGGGAAGTCGTGTATTGCCTGTAGCTTCTCTGGGTCTGTTCGTACCCCTTCCTGAGTAAAGATGTATCCTAGGAATTTCACCTCCTCCTGACAGAAAAATGTTTTTCTTGGATTTATTGTCAAGTTTCCTTCCCTGAATTTGGTGAAGATCGTTCGTAAATGTTCGAGGTGTTCCTCGAACGTCTCAGACAAGCATAACAGGTCGTCGACGTATGCTAGAATGTTTTCCTCTAATTCCTGTCCCAGCGTCAAATCCACCGTCCTAACCAATGCCGCTAAGGAGTTCTGTAGTCCGAAAGGCACTACCTTGAAGTTGTACACCTTGTTGTTGAAGAGGAACCCCGTATACTTCTTGGAGTCATGTGTAAGAGGTATTTGCCAAAAACTAGACGTGAGATCAATCTTGGAGATATACCTCTTACATCTTCCTTTCCTTAGAATCTCGTCAATCGCTGGTGCACTTTCGTAATCTGGTACAGTGATGTCATTTAGTCTCCTAGCATCAAGGCATAGTCTGATGGATTTGTCTGGCTTGAGGACCATTACCATCGGGTTGATGTATGGCGTTCTTGACCTCTCGATGATGTCGTTGGCCAGCATAACGTCGATTTCCTGTTGGACCTGTTTCCTATAGTTTATAGGGATCGGATAACTCCTCTTTATAAATGGTTTATCCTCATATATTTTCAATTTATGTTTATACTTATTGGACCTTCCTGGAGTCTCGCTGAATACCTCTTTGTATTCCTCTATTAATTTTTCCAGCCTTTCCTCCTGAGTCTTCGTGAGAATTGATTTATTTTTATCCTGCTGCTGTATTGTACTTAAGTTTCTTACATTGTATACTCGACGTGGTTTCAGTGTTTGGCCATTTTTAAAATTTTTGTGTTTCTTTCTCTTTACTCTACTCTTCCAATTTACAACTCCTAATCTCCTCCTCATACTGTATCTGGGTCTACTTCGTTTTGCCTTGTCCTGAGTTCTCTTTTCTCCTCCTTTTTCTTTCCTATTACGCTTGTTTTTCTTGTCCTCTGGCTCGCTCGCATCCTTGTTTCCTTCCGGGATTTCCGCATGGTCGTAGGAACATTCTGGGCCTCCTTGTCCTCTCTGTACTTTTCCTCCTATTTCTTCCTCTTGTCCTTTATACTTTTTGTGCCTACTTTCGGCTTTCTCGGGCTCTGCCCTTTTTACCGCCCTAGTTCCACGTGTATGACCTTCTTTGCTCCTCCCTTCCGGCACATTTCTGTCTGCCTTGCCATCGGCTCCTCTTCTTTTGCTTACAGCTTCTGCTCCCTTCTTGCTTTCTTTTTGCTCTATTTCTTTTGCCTCCTGGCCTTCTGGTTTTCCCTTTTTCTCCTGTTTACTACCTCTCTGTTTTACTTTTGCATTTGGTTTCTCCTTTGCCACTTCTGCTCCAACATTTCCCTCAGATTGGGATCCATGTCCCAATCCCCCCCCGAGACTCGGCCACTCCGGGTTCTCGATAGGGGTAACGACGTCAGCCTGGTGTTCGGCTGGCGCCAGTACAAGCCCCTCTTCTTCGCTTGTACCAATCCATCCCACCTTGTCGATCTTTGCTCTTCTACTAATCTCTTGGAGCTCTCGTGGATGGTCTTGTGCAGATCTTACTTCTTCTCCTTCCTGAGCTTCCAAGTTAGCAACTGATGTATTTGGATGGTCTTGTTTAGGCCTTATGAAGTCGAGACTAGCAATCTCTCCTTCGACCTCGAAAGTCATGAAGCGTCTCTCCATGTTGATACGGGCTTTCAGTCGATGTAACAGATCGCAACCCATGACAATTTCCGCTCGTAAGCGTTCCACCACCATGAAGCTACTTTCTATTACATGACCTCCCAAACTCAGAGGAATAAAGGCCTGCTTACGGACTCTTACCTGGGGTGTCTTCACCGCCATAATAATGCCCGTATTGCTTACCGGCAATTCCAAGAATTCTTTCCCTTGGCGCTTCAGCTCGTTATACAGGTTGCCCTGTATAACGGACACGTCCGCGCCGGTGTCAATCTCAACACGCACTACCTGTTGCCAGATAGCGCCTATGAGTGCAGGGCATTCCTCAGAATTCTGGGATTGTCGGGGCAACAAACCTTCTTCCTCGAGCAGGTCGTCTCGTATCTCCATATTGAGACCTCCTAACTTCCTTGTTTGTTCCATATCTGGCTGTTGAGCTGTGGCTCTTATCTTTTCTGGCTTTTCATCTCCTTCTTTATTTTCCTGATTCGGAGTTTCTTCTAGTTTGCTTGCCTTTCTGTTTCCTTCTTGGATCTTGGCTAGGTCACTGGAACTCTTTGGGCCTCCCTGTTTTGCAGCTTCCTGCTGCCTACTATTTTTCTCAAATTCTTCCTTTCTTCCTTCCTTACTATTTCTGGGTAGCTGTTCTACAGCATCCTTGGGCTCTGCCCCACCCATCGCCCTGTTTCCACTCTGTTCCCTTTTGCCTTCTCCTTCCAGCACGTTTTTGCTCGCTTCCCTGTCAGATGTAACTCCTTTTTGCTCCTCTTTTTCTTTTACTATTCTTTTACTCTTCTTTATACTACTATTACTCTTTTTTATTTCTTTGTTCCGGGTCTCGGTTCCTTTTGCTTGCCATTGTCTGTCTCTATGTTGTCTGTTCTCTTCTATTTCGCACGAGACCCTCCCGCCTCGTTTTTTGGACTCCTTGTCCTATTTCTTGGTTCCACGTTCTGCCTTGGAGGTGGTCTGGTCTCTCTCTCCGGCCTGGGGTTCCCATTGGTGTTGTTCCTTGGGTGAGGAGGCCTCATATTTGGAGGTGGCCTCTGTTGGTACCTTGGCGGCACCTCTCTCCCATTTATACCCCGGCTTCCGTTGTCCGTCTCCACGCCGTTCAGGAAATCAATGGCACTGGCCACTGACTCCCTATGAACGCCAAGGCTAGCATTCCGGACCTCCCTTCCGAAATGCGTCATCACCTTGTTCACGAGGTAACGCTCTGGTATCGGCGGGTCCAAATTTCTGGCTTTGTTAACCATTACTACGAAGTATTCGGACTTGCTGTAGGGTCCCATCTCATAATACCTCCCAGTGTCTAACTGCTAATGTGAGATTAGCAAAGATGGAATTAGGATTAGAAATAATCAATATGGGATTTTTGTTTATTTCTTATCGATCACTTCCGCAAAACCTAATATACAGTTAAAGATTTGAAATTATGACTGATTTGAGAAATATCAACTGTGATCCAACAGCAAAATTATCCCAGCAGTGACAGGGATTAATGGAAATTCTGTAGTTAGAATTACTTTACATTCCACTCTAGTTATTCAAAGTACATTATTTGAAACTACTTTGTATGAAATAAAGCGTTTCGTATAATATTTGAGAATTAAAAAACTTTTTCCCATCAACAAAAAACCTTATCATTATACAAAATGACGTCATAAATAAATTACTTGGTAGTCGAAGGATATGAACGTTTCTGAGCTACATGGAGCACATACTAACAGGTCTAATGACGTCCAGATGAGTTCTATTTCCAGTACTGATTGCGAAGAGCTGGAGGAGTTTGCTCGTAACCCTACAGCATCGTATGCTATCTGTAGTGTCAACGAAGGTTTGGTCTAAAGTTTCCAAGATTATTTCCATTTTTAATAAAAACAGCATTTTTTTAATAATACTAAATTGTTTTATATCAAAGTTTCGGTTTTATTTTATTTTATACCATTTTATTTTTTTAATGGTTTGAACGATTCGTCTGAAGAATACGTTTCTGATATTATTTTTAATATACCTTTACTAAATACCCTAGGGATCACACTAAATGTGTCCCTAACGTGTAGGTTAAAATTTTTCAATAAGCTTGTCACCAGTCTCCTAACCTAGGAACTGAATTGTAACGTACAGCCAGAGCTTTTCAGTATTTAATTTTAAAGAGAATTTGAGAGCGGCGTCTTGTCCTACCTAATTTATGCCCTCCCGCTTCTGCCTCTTGTCCTTTTTGCAGACGATATATCCGAGTGTAATACTTGTGATTCTGTCTACCCTCTCTGTCACGGTTCAGAGATTAATTCAGTTAAGCATAGACTCTGTCTGTATGTTTGTATGGACTGTTTGTTACAATGGGCGCTTTACTATATTTACTTTCGTGCTGGTGTCGCGTGGAATAATTAATTACCACTAAATACACATAAAGTAATATGTAAAGTTATTAGTTTTATATATTTTTTAGAATCCTTATAAAGTTAAAAAATCAACTCAAAATAAGAACAATTATGAATTTCCAAGTCCAGGAAAAATAGGCACTTTTATTTTGCTGGTATTATGAGTAGAACAACAAAGTTACACTTATTTTCATAAAACTTTCAAAAATTTTATAAAATAATTAAAAACTTTTGACTTATTTATAGATTTTCTTAATTACGTAGCTGGGAAAATATTTACCCCTAACTATAGGAATTCAGATGGTCAATTCTAAGTCAATGAATTAATAAATTGTTCAAGTTCTCATATATGAGGAAACAGTAAATGAGACACCTCACGTTGCTCTGCTAAGTTTATCC
Organism: Prosapia bicincta; assembly: GCA_036971475.1. Lineage (NCBI taxonomy): Eukaryota > Metazoa > Arthropoda > Insecta > Hemiptera > Cercopidae > Prosapia > Prosapia bicincta. The sequence goes on from JBAIZL010000001.1 coordinate 63,744,955, forward strand.
GTGCTGTTTTATGAATATACAACAGAATTACTATTGAAAACAAAAAACAGGTGGGTATTCAATTGGAAATTGTAACAGTTCTGTTCCTTTTCTTCTACTTGCTATCGTAAAATACTGCCTTGTTTTACATCGTTGTAGCCAAATATACATATAGATTAATATTTGATGTTGGTTACAATTTACCAGAGATACAGTAAATATTTAAATAGAGTATTCAAATCTCATAAGCAATAGTTTGAATGCTCACCAATAAAGCAGACTAGTTTCGGCTCGATTTTGACTTCATTACAGTAGTTCGATGACATTAACATACCTCATTAAACGACGGTAAAACCCAGTATAACTAACGATAGATATCGTCTCTTACAACTGACTAAGAAAACAAACAAGATTGTACATTTAAAACTCAACAAAGTTAGCTTAGGCTACACAACAAAAACACTTTACTCAGAAGATTTATGTACTTCAATATTATTTCGTTCCATCATCTAACTTGCCAGGGTCAACTATTTTAAAACAACTCTTAAAAACATTTTTATGAATCGGTTCTATAAAATATTTAGGAATATAAATTAAACTACATTATACAGGTACACAATCTCAAATAAAAGTAAAATTAAAAAAAAAATGTTACCACATAAATACTAATTAAATCCATTTATCTATTTTGATACATAATATTAAGTTTCTAAATTATAAATGAATAAACAAATATTAGAACCTCAATTTCAATACCTACTAAGCTTTAAATAAAAGGTAAAAGTAAGTAAAACAGTGAAATAAGTTGTATCCTAAGTTGAGACTCCATTACCAGGATTTGGCTGGTTATCCAGGAGGTCTGGAGTTGTATGGTTTCTCTTTTTTGCAATTTTCTAATCTATTTTATTTAAGTGATACCTTCATTCGTGTTTCACTTTGGATCATCTTACGTCACGAATCTCACAAAGTTAAAACTTCCATGCTTTCATGGGGTACAAAATAGTTCGCCTCCACGCGGTGTACCCTGGGTAATGCTAAATGAACTACAGCTCTTCGTCTATAACCGTGCCACAACCTAAAAGAAGAAGAAGACGAATCGGCCCTTTTCGGGGCCAGCATAACGACGCCTCTATCAGGCATAAATCGCGTAGTTTTAATATTATATTTTGGAACGCAGGCGGACTGAGTCTCAGAAAATTCACCGAGCTGAAGACTATTTTGCATGAATATCAGATTGATCTTTTTATAGTGGCTGAAGCAGGAGCCGCCACCGACACAACTCAATTTTACTACACGATTCAAACATTTCAAAGAAGCAGACAAGTGGCATCGGGAATGATTGTTGGGATTATGAAAGACCTACCATCTAAGTTCAAAATCATACATGAAATGGACGAAGACGACAAAATGGAAGCAATACAAGTTGATTGCTGGATTAACAACAATCATTTACGAGTTGTAGGAGCCTACAACCCACCGAACAACGTTTTTAATGACCATAGACTGGATCAGACGATCGACAACGATACAATTATTATTGGCGATTTCAACGCACCTTCTGTCAGATGGGGGTGCTCGCGAACCACAACTGTGGGAAGAGCCATGGAAGATTTCATCGACAGCGTGGCGCTCACTCTCCTGACGACCGATCATACCTTTCTTTCCTTTACTGACCGCCTCGGCAAACCGGACCTAATCTTGCCGCATGCTAATCTCGCCGACCGCTGCCAACACCAACTGCTGGAGGACCCCTCCGGGTGTAGACACAAAATTATTCTACTAAAATCAAGACCAAAGGAAAACGTCCAGCCGAGGCAAAGGCGAAACTGCAACTGACGATAGTAAATAGCAATAGAAGTAAATTCAGAAATTTCATCGCGGGAATCGACTTCAGGAAGGACGGAACTAAAGTACACAAATTCATCTCCAGGCTGAATAACGAAAGTAAGAGCTTCAAAGCTCACCCGATCAAACATGGACAAGAAATCATTGTCAACAGGGAGGACATTGCCAACCTTTTCTGTAAATTGTTCTCCTCACGACCAGACTGCCAGGACTTTAAGAACCACCGAAAAATTGCAACCCCAGCAGCCTCACTGAGCGGGAAAGACATAAACCTTTTCCAGGCGGATTTTAACTTGTCGGAATTAAAGATAGCTATAAGTGAAATCAGGCGTGGAAGAAGCTGTGGAGTTGATGATGTCTATCCCGAATTCATTGTACATCTGGGCAAAGAAGCACAAAAAACTTTACTCATGGCTATGAATAAGAGCTGGCGCATCGGTATCCCAGACACGTGGAAGAAGGCGGTAGTGGTACCCGTGTTTAAGAAGGGAAATGGTCCCGAGAAATTAAGCACTTATAGACCGATCAGCCTTACTTATGTTACCTCCAAATTTATGGAAAGGATGGTCAACCACAGGCTGGAGGCCTATATAGAGATAACGAATATAATTCGTGAAGAACAGGCTGGTTTTAGAAAACACAAATCCACTACTGACCAAGTCAATAAGCTCTCCCAGTGCGTGAAGGATGGCTTTCACCGAAAAATGTCCACCCTTGCGTGTTTTAATGACTTCCGGGGAGCTTATGACACAGTTAGCAGAAAACTCCTCTATAACAAAATTGCCAACTACGGAGTGGCAGGAAACATGTTGAACTGGATAAATCAATTTTTGAGCTAAAGATTTATAAAGGTCCGCTATGGAAACAGAAGTTCTCAGTTCCGTCAACAGAGAAGGGGACTCCCGCAGGGAGCGGTCAGCAGTTGTACTCTTTTCAACCTTTTCATGAATGATTTAATCTGCAACATTAAGGTAAATAACCCGGGAGTCGAAGTACTCTGTTACGCAGATGATGTGATAATATGGGCGACCAGCAGCAACATCAACTACTTGGAAACCAAAATAAACGAGACATTAGGTGGGGTCAAAAGATGGTGCTCCGAAAACGATATGATTATTAAGGAAAATAAGACCACGGCACAGTTATTCACGCTATCAACTAAAACTTACGATCCACTACTGACCTGCCAATAACGCGATCAACCAGGTACTTGGGTATCGCTCTGGACAGTGAACTCCAGTGGTCGGGACATATAGAGGGTGCTGTAACAAAAGCTGCAAAATAGCTGAATATGATGAAGAGACTGACTGGAACGAAGTGGGGTGCTACTCAGGACGTTCTGATTACTACATACAAGTCTTACATCCGCCCAATCCTTGAATACGGCTCAGAAGCTTACAACACGGCTTCTGATAATGCAAAGAAAGACCTGAATACAGTCCAAAACAATGCATTGAGACTGATATGTGGTGCTGCGAAGTCTACCCCAATTGCAGCGTTAGAGATTCAAACAGATATTGAGCCCCTTAACGCTGGCAGGGACATGGCTGCTATCAAATTCTTCGAAAGAGCCTTAAGAACCAACGATGACTTGTGGAAGAAATACAGATGCGCAAACCAAAGGCTTAAAACCCAAGTCACACCACTAGCAAAAGCCGCAGAAATAAGAAGAAGACATGGATTGAAAGAATCAGAGCGACAATCTTTCAAGAAAACGAAATATATAAAGGAAAGGACCGAAATACCATCGTGCACATCAATACCTGGTGTAAGCCTGAGAAAAGCCGACATAAAAATCTGCGAACTCAAAGTACTAACAGAAGCTATGATCAACGAGAGGTATCCGGCCGACGAATGGCTGCGTGTGTACACAGATGGATCGGCAATGCATGACGCATGCGGAGCCGGATATTTCTCCTCAATTGGGCCAAAATCAATAGCAGTGGGGAAAACGGAACCAACTTCGAAGGAGAAGTGACCGCCATCGGCGAAGCGGCCAGAGAGATTCTTCTGTCGGCCAACACCAAGAAGGTAGATTTCCTCTCGGACTCAACATCCGCGATTCAGGCGATCGCCTCCCCGAAGCCACAAGAGGGGAAGAAAATAAACAACTGCCAGAAAACACTCCGCATGTTGCAGAAAACAACACAGATCGCAGTAGAATGGGTGGCGGGAGCACTGTGACATCAGAGGAAACGAAAAGCAGATAGTTTGGCCAAGCATGGCTGCTCCATGGCGCAGCCGATCCTCCCCCTCTCATACCGCAGTGTCGGTCGGAGTATAAACAGCACTATCAGTGACTCCGTGAAACGGGACAGGAAACAAGCTGCTATAGGAAAGTAATGGGAAAAGATCATCCAATCAAGCATACCACTGGATCTTCCGAGAGGCGTAGCCGTGGCTTTGTTTAGGATGACCACTGGACATGACTACCTACAGAGACACCTGCATCGCATGAAAGTGGTAGACACACCAATCTGCCCACTCTGCTCCGATAACGAAGGGGCGGCAGAACATCTTACCACATCTGACGGCCTAAAAGATATCTTTCACGAGGAGTCCAGAGAAGGACTCGCTATAATGTACAGGGAGGCACGGTGTCGGATGGCTGAGAGGCCAAGGACGGGCTTTGGCTGAAGTAAGTAGTAAGGAGTATGCTTCACTTACGTACAAACCATCAATTGGAGTAAGATAAATTTTAGAGAGGATCTAAATTAACCTTGTATCTTTGGGGGAATCGTTATGCTGGTAAATCAGTCAGTATAACTTCGAAAAAAAACAATAATTTTACAAAAGACAAACTATTTCCACACAAATTCTGTTTCGACTGATTTCTTAATCAATTCGCATTTATTAAAAATAACATTATTCTGTTTAAAAGGACCCCTTTACCTTTGGATTTTCTGGAATATGGAAATCCAAAATAGTTCACCTCTTTGGGGGTTATATTTTACAAAGCACAAGTTATAGCCATTCATGGAAGGATAACTGAGAAATATTATTTACTTTTACGTACCCCTAATACCTTTAATAAAACTCAAACAAGCAGGTTTTAAATTGAATTCACAGCTTAACGTCTTCTGGATAGGTTTATGAAAGATTTTTAAATCATTTTGAAAACCCTTGTAAAAGTCGACAGAAGCAGAAGAAACAAGATTCATTTAATTCGGTTTTAATGAAAAGACGAATAAACCAGCTTAATTAGAGAACTTAGTCTCTTTTTGAAGATTTAAAGTTGTGGTTAGGTATAAATAGTAACAGTTAATAGCGTTCCATAAGAACGTAGGATATTTGCGTAAAAGTTGTAACAAAGGAATTGCTGATTTCCGTTTAAAAACATTTATTTTTACCAGGTATTCGTAAAATAGTAATTAAATTGGATTTAATTTTTTGTCTTACCAGTGTATCGTTTTTGAAAACTGTAGTTTTAGAACAATTACTTTATTTTAAAGCATAACTTTCTATATTCTTTGGTTATACCTTTTCTTTGCTGAAAAAGATAATACACTTATTTTTATGAATGTAGCACACGCATATGTATTTGAAATCTAAATAGTAATATATATATATATATATATATATATATATATATATATATATCATATTAAATATGTTGATAAGTTTTCTTGTAATATAGTTAATAAATTAAAAATATTTCAAAAACAAGAATACTTTTAATGAATATATTTATTCTATCTATTCCATTTAATCAATAAATATATTCATTAAGAGTATTCTTGTTTTTGAAATATGTTTAATTTATTAATTATATATATATATATATATATATTTATAAATATAAAAATGAACTTTAAATACAAATTGATAAAAAACACAGGAGATCAAATTGGTAACAATTAAAATTATTAAATATTTTGATATAATTACTATTGTATTCGAATATTATCAGAATATAATAACATTTTTCAAATTCACAAGGACATCGGTACTAGATAGGTAATATTAGATAAAAGCTTCTTAAAGAAGAGTATCATAATATTGAGATAGTGATCAATTATATCAATTTTACAAATCTTTAAGTGCTGTTTGAAGGATATATATTTATCGTGTACAGTAACGCTTCTATTTTCCGATTTTCGAGTTAAGACACGTATGGTTTTTAATGTAGTATGAATATATAGCTAGAATTTTCTGCCTGAATAGATACGTATCTATACGTGTTTGTTTTATGAATGTTTTGGGTTTTTTTTGTTTTTTTAGCTCTACATTTTTAGTTTGATAATACAGTAGATAACCTTTTTTTATTTCTTGGGACCCTGTGTAATTCATTTCATCAATTCACCATAAATTTCAACTTCGATTCTCTACATTGTCCGTGTTATCTGACCCTTTAATTATCCGAGTACTTCCGGTCCAATTTACCTCGAATGGTGGAAATTCTACTGTACTTTAGTTTTACAACATACCTTATTACAATTTTATAGTTTTTACTTTACTCACAAGCAAAATCATTTCACAAACTTTGTCAAGCCAATGGTGAAATTAAATATTTTATTTCTTCAATTAAAGTGATGAGCCTTTACTATTAAATTATCTGAGACAATTTTCACGTCATGTTTAAATGATGTTATTATCAGATAGGGTGCTTCATATTACAAGATATAAATTATGCTCTTACATGACGTAGCACTGCTAAACGTTAATGCTGTTTTATGTAAAATAATACAAAAAACAGTGTTTTGCTCTTCACAAACAATTAAACCCGCTTCGATTAAATGATGGGATTTTATCAAACAAACGAAATTCAAATCTGATTAAACTCGGATAAACGAGCAACGAACTGTCAGTTTGTCTCTGACGTCACGGCAATCACAACGACTGGCATTCTACCATCATTTGTAATTTCAACGTAATCGTTTTATCCCGGATCGGTTGGACGTTGTTCACTTACCCAATGTAAATAAAGGTCAATTCTAACTTCCAGCCATTAAATCTATAAAATAGGCAATAAATTATTATTTCATTTTACATTGTACATAAAATTATTATGAAGATTTCTTTTTCTATTAACATTGAAAAGTATGGTCTAAATAGACTTTTCGTTTTATGTTGAATATACCATTAAAGCATCTAGATTAAAGCTTATAATTATAGGTTTGTTTTAGGTAAACATAACTTAATAATGGTTTACTGTAAAGATATAAATTAAGAAGCCTATTATATAAATTACTACTATTTCGTTTAACAAAGTAATAAAGTTTTAAATATTCTGCAAATAATAAATTTATTTTAGAGCCTCTCAATTAATAATTCCAAAGTGAAATTGTACCAATTTCCCCTTGTATACACCTCTACAGTTTTATATGACAGCACTTGTTCTCTTACAAACTATCCAGAAGATTTCCGAAAGCCAAACATAGCAGTAGCATCGCTCGAACAAGTATTTTCGTCTTCCATTAAAGGCTATGCTTTAATAAGTTTTGAATTGTATTTTATATATGATAAAATATATCGCAAAGGGTATGTAACGGTTTCTTTGTTTAGCCGCCAAACAGCCGGTAATTGACGCCTAGTGACGGCAGCACATTTAAGGTCTCTATTTATAATCAGCTGTTCACTACATACGTAATTTTCCAGTCGTTTGAAATTTAAATAGTAAATATGGATTAGCACAAGAGAAGTCGAAGGGTGAGAATCGGAAGATTTCGGCTGGTGGATGTGAAAAGAAATAACAATAGGTCTGAGGAAGTTCCAAGGAATATAGCGAACAAGGAGGTTACCTTTTCTTAAGACCAGGACACATAACGTAAGCCTTTTCAATATTTTGAATTTATATGTATATAACACCAACTGTAGGTTTGTTCATCGGCCATAGCCTGAGGAAATTTATTTGTCAAACTTTCATTTTATGGGCGGAACATTCTAAATTCTATTTTGAGGCACAACTTCGGGTTTTAGCCTTAGTATGTTCGTCTAACAACTATTTGATTAACACATATGATAACGTCTCTTTTTATCGCTTGAAGTTTATTTCACCTCTTGTATTGTAGTTTAGTTGTATTTAATTAAAATATATCCTAGTACGTTATAGCTATATAAGTTATAACGTTATCGAATTTTCATTGGCTCAGGCTATATTTATTTTTCAGTTGTATTTATTTTCTCTATATTTATTTATTTACTTAAAAATTTAAAGTATATGTTAACAGTAAATATGTTAACAGTATATATTTGTTATATATTTACAGTAAAAAAATTATATTTAAACATTTGTTAGTTACTTATTATAGCATAGATATTTAACAAATATAACATGTTACTTGATAAATTCACTTTGGGCGATAATCATTGTTTTCACTATATTGTAATAATAAAAAAAATGATATTGTGGTATTTAACCATTATACATGAACAATGATTACTTTTTGTTTGATAAATTCAAAGAAATTTTCAATATTTTACTATAGCAGTTTATATTATTTCCACAATTTCTCATTTCCCTAACGAAAATCATTTTTCGAAACCTACATTCCACTTTGCACTTCAGGGGAAGTAAAACCTTATATTCACATCACATCGGGGAATGCATTTGATATTAAAACGTCTGGGTAAAGTATCAGAGAGCTGGGTTTGCGGAATGCACTAAATATGAAATCCATAACTATCAAACAGTTTATATATTATGTTGTAACTCAATAAATTTAATATCACGCATCGCATCGACAGAAATTCTATACAAAATATAGGTTTTCACTTAATTAATTTCAAATTGCAAGATCGGAATTCAACGCATGTAAATACTGATTCGCTTTAGCTCTTGTTAGCTATATTAAAGCCCCTTACTTTTAGGCAATAACTTGTGAAAGTAAAACTTAATGATTAATGAATACCTTAACACATATTTTTCTTTAGTTATTTTACTGATCATCGATTATATATTTTAAAGGCGTTCAGTGAAGAATAAAATTTAAATATTGTTTTATCACAGCAATGAATAGGTGTATTATCGTTAAATATCGTTTTAAAACAGTTCTGTTAAAACAATATAACAACTTAGTTTATGAATGCAACTAATAAACTAAACATAAAATATCGTTTTAGAAAATCTAAAATTTTAATTTAATACAAACAAAATTAATGTAAACGTCAAATAGTTCTGTTTAAATAATACAACAGCTAGATTTTGAACGTAACATATTTATAGTAGACCTAATAAAATTGTGCAAGAAACCGTTGTGTCGCATAAAATACTGATGCTTAAACAATAAATCATGTAAAGTTTTAAACATGAAACATTCATTTAGCAATGTAATATAAAATTTTTCAAAATTTAATATTGCTTTGAAACACAACCTATAGTAGGGTCTAGTGTAAAGATAAAATAGTTGAGCTAAAATATTAAATCAATTAGTTTTTAAGACAAAACAGTGTATTTGGTGATGCAAAAATTATTTTTCAAATATACAATAATAATTTTAAAACACAACTAATAGCAATATGTTTCTAAAACAGTTCTAATAAAACAATGCTTCAACTGGCTTTTTAATTTAAAATAATTGCTTTGAAAGAAAATAACAAAACCTTACTACAACGCAAAATATTTATTCAAAAAACTAAGCACTTAACGTAGTTTTTTGATGTATAATTGATATTTAAAAACTCACCAATATCTGCACTTGTTAGGTCGTAAATGAGTATTTTTAAAACGAAACCACAAACAATATCATTTAGGAAATTCATGACGCAAAAAATATTCCTTTTACAAATAGAATCGACCAATTCATCAGTATGTAATTATAAACGCTTTAATCTACACATAAATACAGGAGCTTTTTTCAAATTAAACCGGAACTACTATTGACAGCTTGATTCTCACTAATAATGCATTGAATTTATACTCCACTTATCATTTGAAGTCCCACTTAAGTAAATATTACACAATCACGTGTTTCTTCGTGTCACTGTAATGTATTGATTACGTATTATAATATTGATTAAAATATTGTATGTCTTTTTTTTAATATTTGTTGTAGCCTTAATTCTATCGATTTTAAAGCATTTTTTTTAACATTTCATTTACAACAAATAAAATTTACTTAACGGATTTTAATTGCTAAGCTTAGATCTTGCGAATTTTAATAATCCTTGTTAAGAAATCATAGAGTAATTTATTGTTTCGGCAGTTTGTCTTACTTCTTCGAATCAATCAAGTTATAGTTAGCTTTTCCATAACCGTGGAATTAATCAGCTTTCTGAAAGAAGGCAATTCTCTAGTCTTAGAGTTCTATGAAAGTGAGTGATAAAAAAGGAACATTACCTGATCGTCAACATTTTTTTAGAAACCCAAAACCAGAAGCAGTGTTGTTACAATAAAGCTAAAGCTAGAGCTGTATTTATCTACTTTGTAGACAACAAGGATAAATTTGGTGTCATGATTACTAAGAAGAAAAGTCTTGACTTCCTACCTCCCCCTTTCTAATAAAACCAAATTCGAAATGAAAGTAAAGACCTAATAAAGGTAAGGAATTTTCGTTGAGCTTGTTATGGAGTGAATATCGATCTGCTTACGAACATGATAAATTTAGGTTGATTGATGGATTAAAAATTAAACCAAGTAAATATGCCAAAACTAGGAGATATGAGTGGATTAGGACCTTGTCTCCTGGCAGCAAAACGTCATTAATCACAGTGTCTGGCGGAGGTAGCTACAGGAAGACCGGAAAAAGTTTTAATTAAGCGCCGCCCTTCCTGCTTTAATGATGAAGAGTTTGAAACAAAAATATCAAGTAAAAATATCTGTTTAAAATTGCCTGTCCTTTATTTTACCAAGATTCGTTATATGAGATACGAAACCAGGCAACAGTAAAATAATCATTTGGCTCACTCGAATGTAATCAGAGGACATCTTCTGAAACAGACGACATCTTCTCTCGAAAAAGGTTAATAAGGCACGCAATTTAGATGTAATTGGTCAGCACAATATTTATATGAAATATTAACTTGAGTAAATGGAACACAATGGAGCTATGATGTTTTTCTTTTCGCTACCGATGAAGGGTTCCAAGTTAATTTTATCCTATTTTTTCTATCCTTTCCCATTATTCGTAGATGGTTTTAGACAATCTGAGTGGTGTCCTTACAAACCAGTCTACAATAAGAAAAACACACATACTCACTGCACACAACACAAACCACACACACGTATATATCTATACCCACACACTCGTGATTGCGGACCACAAACACACACACACACACACACACCCGACGCATATTTAGGCCGGGAGCTATGATGTTTTTCTTTTCGATGAAGCGTTCCAAGTGAATTTTATCTTTATTTTTCTATAATTTCCCATTATTCTTAGAGGGTTTTAGACAATCTGAGTGGTGTCCTTACAAACCAGTATACAATAAAAAAAACATACACCCTCACTCCACACTACACAAACCACACACACGTATATACCTATACTCTCACACTCGTGATTGCGAGACCACAAACACACACACACACACCCGACGCATATTCAGGCCCTGAAAAAATAAATTAAAATTAATGTTGTTCAATTGCAGAATAAAAATACGGCTGACTCATGACTTAAGAATACTCAATTTATTAAAAATTCGGCAACGTTTTGAGAACTATATTGTTATTGTCATTGAAGCCGGATTTCCTCCTTTTTACTATTGTCAAAGATAATAAAACCAGAAGAAAACTTCGCCTCTATATTTTAAACCAGTTAAATAATAACATTTGTCTTACGTCACAGTTATTTTCATGATGGTATGAAATGTTTGATTTGACAAAATGTTCATACAAATATTTGAATAAATTCAATTGTGAATATAAATAAAGACGAAATGTAATCAGTCTTAAATGTAATCATCAGACATGTATTATTGTAGTCTGTGTTTTGCTACATGTTACCTAATTTGAATTTTAATTTCAGTATAGGTGTTGAATCTTAAGTGAAGGTATTTAATTTTGAATCAGTCTTACATGTAATCATCAGACATGTATTATTGTAATCTGTGTTTTGCTACATGTTAACTAATTTGAATTATAATTTCAGTATAGGTGTTGAATCTTAAGTGAAGGTATTTAATTTTGAATCAGTCTTACATGTAATCATCAGACATGTATTATTGTAGTCTGTGTTTTGCTAAATGTTACCTAATTTGAATTATAATTTCAGTATAGGTGTTGAATCTTAAGTGAAGATATTTAATTTTGAATAATCTCAATGTGCTTTGTTAAAATTCTTCCAAGTATTGTAGAAAATTGTGTTAAAAAAAATTAATTAATGTCTTTTAAGTAAATAAAATCATTTTAGTCCATGAATATTGTATAAATGTGTATAAAAGTTTTGAAGATATAAATATTTTAAAAAATTACTAAGAAATTATTAAGTGAATAGAATTCATAAATTTAACGTACCTTAATGATACGTACGTAAAATCTACAAGACATAATTACTACAGCCAATATCAAGAATCTATAAGGATTTATTACTTATGAAGACAGAATGTAATAAGTGTGCTATTTGCTACCTATCTACACCCTTAGGGTTTGATAATTTCATTATTTTCAATGTGTATTTTGAAGTACGTATTACAGCTAGTGAACACAAAAAATAAAAATGAGTGACTATGAATCATGGGAAATATATAATGATGAAATCTTTGATATTACTTTTCTATGTTATTATTACTTAAATATTTCCTTTGCTTTTGGATAATTTTGAAACTAGTTATGTTCAATAGAACCGAGTTCAATTGTTTAAATAGTTTATTTAATATAAAAATGTTTCACTTAAATCGAAATGTTTTCATGTTTGAGCAAATTGAATTTTTAAATAATATGCTGGGAATAAATAACAATGAAGTCTAAAATAGTTCGTAGTAAGTCCCACTGTAACTAAAACAAATAAAATTGTTTAATTTCTCCAAAAGGAAAATAATCAAGTATTATTATTAGATTTATTTCATAAAATTTAAGAATTTATTATGAGATGTACCCTTTTCCAACAAAACAGTTTGCAATGATTTAGAAAACAGCAAACCCCAGAGTGTAAATATTCGAACGAGTGTGAGGGTTACACAGTTGGGTCTTAGATAGAATCGAGTGGCGTGTACAGAAGCAAACCTATTAAAAGAGGATAAAGGAATCATATTAATACATAGTTGTGCAGGATAGCGTGCCTGGAGCAGTGCTAGTCTATATCGAGTGATAAAGAGGGGTGCCCTTTGTACTTTTGTTTTTATAAAGAGTTGTCGCTTTACAAAACTGTCACACAGCAAAGAGGATTTGGTTTTTTAAGAAAAATATGTGACGAATCGAGATAGTTGTCATAAAAGGGGAGACTTAATATGTTAAGTTTGAATATACTCACATTTGCACTCCAACACGTTTGTGTAATAATAGGGATGTTAATGATTACTTGAAGTATGAGTAGAGACATGGTCCGGGGGAAATGGACCATCTTGAGCTCTTCCGACAGTCTCTCCACAAAAGGTGCCCTGCTGTAATATATTATTTGAAATAATAAAATTATTATGACGCCTTTGATTAAACCATAAATAACTAATGATTATCACAAGCTATAATAACTGAATATTAAGTTGAATTAGTACTGTAGTTATATATTAAATACGTCAAAGTATTTGTGTTTGATGATTTACTATACCCATTTTGGGCATTTGTGTACACGTGTTTTGGTAACTGTGCAAGGGTAAATATCTTATTCACGAGTACCTGTCGTGCCGATTGTATTTCCTGTCCATACAAATTGCTCCACTATGGAGTCACGTCATAAACACCAAGTAAATTTCAAGTTACATAAATTTCCTTAGAGTACCTGTAGTAAGTCACTAACCTTAGGTAGGAATTGAATGGTTTTAAGACGAGTATTTAAATCATGTTACTTTGTATATTATGTAGTTTTACCTGAAGTTTTATTCTAGGGGTTTATCTACTAAAACTGCAAAATACAACATTTATCTTAACTCTCTGGTTGTTCCTGTTTCTGTGTGAAGCCAAGTGATTAATGACACGCTACTGTCGGGAGAAAAGGTACGCTCGTGTACTTCTTGTGTTTTGTCCTTATTTACTCTTAATAAATGGACAAGGTTTCAATTTGAAAATCATTCATCAAATTGACGCTTTAATGTGCTCTAATCCTTTTTTTATCAGTAACGTTGTCGTACGTAACGTTCAGTACGTAATGATCAAAGTAGATAGAGTTACTGCAGTGTGATTTCTTCCATGTCTTTCTTTAGAATAACAGTTGAAAGTAACATTGACGTTTTAAATTATGACAAAACCTAATTTTACAAGTTTTTAGTAAAACTTATATTTGTAATAAGATTTCAGTTTAAAAATAAAAGGCTGTAAGGGTTTTTGTCTTGGTGAGGACGTTATTTGTCGGCTTGCAGCAACAATTCCTAAATTCTACTTTGTGGAAGTTGAGTTCAAATTGAACATAGTGAGCCATTTAAGAATCTCCTCAACAGAATTAGCAGTCTAATAACGAAAAAAAACTTTTGTACCTTGTAACGAAACTGCTTAAGTTAAGCTGTGGTGCAACAATCGAATAAAATCTCAGACGTGACTCATGGCTGCCGCAGTCATAGTATGATGGCATATTAAATTTATCGTCTGGTATAAAACATGGAAGACATATTTCGTAAATGGACGTTCAGCGTGAAAAGAAGAGGGGTTCAAAGTCCCCTCTTTGTGGCCACTATAGACACTAGACGTTCTTTTGCTAGAATCTTCCATCAACGTGCATTCGCAACTTTCAGCTCGTTTCCTTGAGTGGGGAAAATGTAGGGAGAGAGAGTTTTGAAGCTATGTAATAAAAGGAACAGTATCAACGATAACAGTAGAACCTTGTGGCCTAATGGGTAAGGTACAAGTAAGTTTACTAATAGTAAGTTTCTGGTTCAAATCCCGAACTTCGATTTTAATTTTTTTCTTAAAGCATTAAAGTTTTAGTGAATCTTATTTGTTGTGATGAAAACTACTTTTTCTTGTCATTGCAGTTTAAATAATTGAAGGTTATAGACTGTTTATAATTGAGGTTAATCAACTGGTATTCTAGGCCTGTTTTACACTGTAAAATATTTTATAAAAGATCTTTGATAGTGTAATAAGTCATCCTTTATACAATGTAATAGGTGGGTATTACGTTTTATAAAAGATCCGTCTAGAATTTGAAATGACAAACTGTTTGTTTTGCTTATTAGGTTATGTTTCATTGTTTTGAAATATCTAGTTTTTGTCTTTTGTAATAGGTAAAGCTTATTATTTTATGTTTCGTTGTTTTGAAATATCTAGTTTTTGTCTTTTGTAATATACGTACGAAGTATCCAGTCATGTTAGATTTGGTAATAAATATATTCAGAATTACTATCTATTTTTATTAAAGTTTAACTACGAAGTATCCGGTCAGGATAGATTTGATAATAATTTTATACAACATTACTATCTACCTTTATTAAAATATACCTACGAGGTAATCAGTCAGGATAGATTTGGTTTTAATTTTGGTAATTATTACAATTATTGCCGATGCAGAAAATTACAACCAAATCTATCCTGACTGGATACTTCATAGGTATATTTTAATATAGGTTATGTTTTTTTAAGTATATTTTAAAAAAAAACGGCGTCAGCAACAGAAAGTAATGTTGGAATCGTGTCTAGGAGGTAAAAGTACACAAGAAAAGTAAAACAATTTCACGAAAATAGCGGTAGTCGCACGTCGGAACAATTACAATTCATTTATACATATAAAATATAGCTGTGTTATAATTAACCATATTTAGTTTTATTTTTTAAATACATTATGTCAGGCGTCTTGAGTGTCATTACTACTTTCCCCACTGCTGCAGTAAACCCTACATCGCTTCTCAGCTGTGACGTCACGCGCATGCGCATTGATGGTAGATCCTAGCAAAAGAACGTCTAGTACAATAGACCGTGCCAACAGTCGCGTCTTTGTAACGCAACGCGCCATAACGTTCTGGGCGCAAATATTGTCATGTCTGTAATAACCTAACTGCACAAACTGGAAAGATTCTACGGAGTTTTGAGGGAAAAAATTAACAGCGTTATTTGACGCTAGGGCATCCGACCTTGAAGGTTCACTTTCTCATGTGACGCCGGTATGGAAATTTTCTGAATGCTACCACCTTTTTTTGAATGCTACCACCACATCGCCTTTTTTTAGCCAATGCATAATTTTAGTGTGTTCGTAGCCTATAACTAAGGTAGGGTAAAGATGCTTTCCAGTTACGTCACGGGTAGCTTCTCTACTCTGAAGTGAACGATCTACTCTCTATTGGAACCTTAGAACTGTTTACCCTCCACTTTATATAGATACAAGTTCAAAATTTTAGTATTTACTTCATGTGAACCGTTTTAATATTTGTTATGTATTCATGATGACTCGGCTTTGCCATGTTGAATGCTTTATATAATTTCGACGAGGTCTAGATAATTGACAAAATACCAAAATTACTGTCAT
>JBAIZL010000001.1:63766270-63896270 GCA_036971475.1 Prosapia bicincta
ACATTTCTACTCTGATGGTGGGAAATAATAGAACTCCTTTCGAAACATAGGAAGTTGAGTTTTCTGCTAGAAATATTGTATTAGTTGCTCGACTGTGACTTTTGCCAAATACCTGTTAGTCACTATTGAAAGTTGTGCACTTGGCTGAATCACAATTTGTCATCGAGGGAAATCCTACGTTACATTCACACCCCTATAGTCTCACCTGAGCACTTAACCTACACCTTGGCTCTAACTAATGATGTGTTCGCGTATGTGACGTTTTTTCAATGCAACGCTGTGCATAAAGTATGTTTTCTAACTATAAAAAATCTTGAAATTCACTATAATAAATTATACTGAGGGCAACAGTCACGCAAAGCTTCATTAGTCTTTCAGAATTATACTAGAATTATTATTTTTTTATTTACATTCTATAATAGGTAGGACTATATCTCATAAGGCAGTACTTATCAAAAAACGTTCTTCATTGAATCGAAGTTCTACATCACACTTCAAGGTCTACATAAGTTATTGATGCCATTTTTTTCCAGATCACTTTCACTAGCTTCTTATCAGATTTTTCATTTTTTAATCAACATTGATAATTTATATAATAGTTATTATCATACCGATACAATTAATAATTATAGTGTGAAGTCCTTAGTTTGATATACTCACTGCATATAATTAATTTTAAGTTAAAACTGTTAAAGTTAAAATTGTTTAGCATTCGTGTCGATGTAGCCTGGGATATTAAGTATCAAGGATTAAATCTTAGTAGTAAAGGGTTGAAGCAAAGTGCTGGTCACTTTGTCTCCCTTCAGCATAATATTACCCAAAGTAGGGCAAAGAAACTCCGCCTCCCCTAATCCAATGTGTTTAAAACTGTAATAAAACCTTTGCCGCAAACAAATAGTTCTTTTTACTGTAGATACCACATTTAGTAACTTTAAGTAAAACTCTAGTAATATGACACTGAACATAATTCATAATATTTATCAGAATAGAAAGTAAATGTGTTTGTGAAAAATTCGGTTTGAATTAAGGTTTTGCGTCTTGTAGAAGAATTAGGCAAAACGTCCTATAGACGAGATAATAAATCTAACTTTCAAAACTGGTGTCATTTTTTTGGGGACAAGGTAGTTCTTTACTTCTTTAATGAATACACACGAGTAACACTAAATAACACATGAGTATACACGAGCTTAGTCAGAACTAAACACTTGTATTACCATTAAGTAAAACTATTTCTCTATATACGCAGTTTACTTCTCTAATTCGGCGCTTACTGATTGGTTCTTAGGTTACAAACTACCTGATGTGAGCTTCACTTCCGACGGTTAGTTTCCTCTTTCTTCTCCGACACGTTTTTCTATTATATTTAACAATTATTTATTTTTAGTTTCCAAATCACTACATCTAACATGTATACTTATAGTGGTTAGATTCGATCGCCATAGTATTCAAATGAAATCGTGTGAAAATACTCGTAATACGTAATTTAGCAAAACTGTGTTTTTTTCTGTTTAGTTCGTTACAAATCTCCGTTTTAATAAAATATTCCTTACTAAGAGAATTGCCCTAGTGCCCTTTCTACTTCTCTATTGTCACACCTGAGCACGTAACATTTCCGGCCCATTGTTTGTCCCCAAAACGTGTGTTTCTGGTTCACAAAGTACATTTGTAGCGGCGAGTAGTGAGCGCTATTATGCTGGTACAATGCTCTCTGGAAGTTTGCTTGTCGCTTGCTTGTTTCTGTCGCCATTGTATTCTAACACTTGTGTGGCTGGATTATGACTCGTATAAAGGCTTCCGATATTTCATTCATCGCTTCACGATTGTTCATTAAATTTATTACTTTACAGGTTTTATAATATTACATATTTTCTTTTAAATATTGGGTTATTTTTTCTAGTATTATATAATATTGTAACTTTTTTGTTTCTATCCAAGTAGAACTCACTTTTAAATATTCTAAAAATTATTTACCTGAATAACTATATCTGGAAACGCAATGACTCTGTGCTTCCCCAATATCTGTAAACCCAATACCTCTATAAAACCAATATTTCTGTATATCCACTTTCTCCTTGTTTCAATTATCTATGTGAGTGCATTACCTCTGCAATCATACAATCGCTGTAAAATCACGATGTCTATAATCGCACTACCTCTGTAAACCTACTACCTCTGAAAGTTATATTAGATCTCTGTAAGTTTTAGCAGTAGCCAAGCATTGAGGAAGGCGATACTAAACTATGGCAGCAAGACCCCGTAGTTATTAAGCCTCATTCCATAGGTTTAAGATATTGTATTTTGCCGTTCTTAGATATATTGTCTATTCTTTGATTATATTGCAGCGGTCAAACAGTCGTAATCGTAAAGACTGAAAAATTTTTATTTTTATAAACTTGAGTGAAAAAAATAAAATGTCTAGGGTGTGCTGCAAATTGAACTCTGTATTTTGCAAAAGCCTAACAAGAGCTTTTATTTGATTTATGTGTAAATTTACAGGCACTTTTACTGTGCATTTTATAATAACTAAACAAAATCCAATAATTTTAGTGAATTTTAAAAACAATAACTTTTTTCAAGGTCATTTCCTACTACGTCAAGAAAGTAGTGTTGCTCTAGTATTTCATTATATCTCTTGCACCTTGCGCTTCATCCCTTGTTGGCATTTACACGTCAGTCAGTCAGTCAGTCAGAAAAGTGAGATATTTCGTGTCCCCCGAGGCTACCCAGGTTTCACAATCTCTCAGTAGACATAACTTGCAGGTTTCAATCGCTTATATAATATTCCCTACTATATAGAATTTACTAGATACAGTAACCTGTATATTATTACATTTTTTTCTAGTTTAGATATTGCAAGATACAGTTATCATTTCTCAGATAATTTCGGCTACTTATAAAGTGAAATAATCTTTTAGAATGACACTTTTAGGTTTTAGAAAACCTTCATATATTTTGTGACAGCAAGATTTTGAAGATGACTGGATTCCCCGAATATTTCTGAAAGCCATTTTCGCGCATAAAATAGAATGGATTATAGTAAACAGCTGTTTTTAGCTACAATCTGAGGTTATTGTAAGGTTAAGTTTAAATCACGCATATATAATATTGACGCCTCCTTTGTATACCGTATTGTATGGAGTAGGAAGCAAAGAAGAGCTGCCTTACTTATACGCCGTTCAAGAAAGGTAATGTCGCCAAGACTATGCTTCAACCACCAGTATTACCTTTGGTTTGGTCTTAGGTAACGTTCAGAGGCTAACTAGACCTGGATCTGAAAAAAGTCATTGCTGGCTTGAGATTCTAAGATCCTTAACGTTTCACTCACGTGACCATTCACCCACGTAAATTTCTCTTACTTTTGCAATACAAAGATATTTGTATTCAGATATATGGAACCTTTGGTTAAATGCAAGGTTAACATATGAATTCATACTAGAGCTACTATTACTGGTAGGGTCAGAAACATAACCTATTTTACGTGATGAGGTTACAAACTTATTATTACATATTATTCATTGTTCATTAAAATAAATATTCTTAAAATGAATTCAATATGATGCTTATAGATCGAACTTTGTAATCTAATTTTTAAAGTGAAAACTCATTCAGGAACGTCAGGCACTTTTAAAGAAACAAGTTGAATTGGAATTGTCAAATCAAATTTTCTTGTCATCAATTTTTTCAACATTTATTTATAAATTTTTAAACTCATTTTTGAATCAGGTTTTCATTTCTGTCAGGCTGCCAATTCAACATCGACAATTTTCTTATACACGGTAATTCACCACCGCCATGCTGAATATGGTTTGTCGATGAATGTTACTCGATTACTATTTTAATTCATTTCTTAATTTAAAATTCTAATAAATAATATATATATATATATATATATATATATATATATATATATACAATATTTTTCATGTTTTAATAAAAAACAAAATTGGTTTTGTCATTTTTCATTAGTACTATATTGTTTTTCTGTTTGTTACTTGCTAGCTTTATATTAAATTTGCTAAGGATAAAACGTAGGATTAAAACTTTATTTGTACATTACACACATATCAGTAATTTCTAGGTTTACTGCGGCAATTTTATCTGTGATTGTTTTACTGGTAACACCAGTAACTTTACTATTACCACTGAAAATAGCCCAAAGAAATTGTTAGGGAACCTTAAAGACGCCATATCTAATGAAGAAATGTCATGAATCTACTACCTGATGTGTAACAAGTATCCTCTGAAATCACATTCTGTGATGGGGAAATATTGTTTGGAGGAAAACAAGCATTTAAAGTAGGCGAAGTAACCCTGTTAAAAAAAGTTGTTAAGTGTAGTGAATTGGATGCGTGGGAATCTTTGTATATAATTAGAAATAGAAATAATATTGTGAATATTAGGTCAGGCCCTATTCTAAATTTTATATTATTGTAATTATTGTGACACAAGAAAATTTGATAGTAACTTTTTGGTTAAAATCTTGAAATATTAATAATTAATCTGAAATATTATTTGTCTATATTGTTAGTATCTAATTATGTCTATGTATAAGAATTTTATTGTAATAAATGAGTTAGGTATAAATTTTCTATTTGATGTATTATGTTTGAAGTATTGTTATTAATTGTGGTTTTGACAAGTGACCGTGGCAACTTTCACGATGTAAATATAGAAGTGTAACCTTACTCTCACCTTAGTTGTAAGTTAGAGTTTGTAGTAGCAACACCCACTGATGATCGGCTGTAAACAGTCAAATAATCTATTTAAAATAATGAACCCCTAAAGCACCTAAAGAAAAAGAAAATTAATTTTTCATCTAATTTCTGCGGCCGATAGGTAATATCATCGGCAAGTATGTGTTCATATCTCATTGTCACACTAAACCTCGCAATAAAATAAGTAAAACTTTTCTTTTAAACTGATGAAAACCGCCTCATAGCCACAAGCGATCGAAAACGTGCTGTCTCAGTAAGATTGGACAGTCATAAACTAATGTTAAAGTTATACTATACTTCTACTTTAATTACAAAATAATTATTTTACTATAATCCCTCGACCGAAGGGGTTCTGAGAATAGCAGTCTCCTCCCAAACACTAAAATGGCGGCTGTGTAATCTCTACTTTACTTAACGCTTAATATATTGGCTTGGACTCTCTTCACTCGCTTTAAACTGTAGCCTATAAATTTTCTCTTTATTTCAGGCATTTATTCCCCTCTTCTCGAGTTGCTTTAGAGTAAAGTGATGCCGAAATGTATTTTTTGTTGAAATTCGTTATACATATTCTAAACTATAAACAAATGTGTATTTAATTGCTCAATTGTTTATGTTCTTTCTCTTTTGTGTCTAAATATTCGTGTGTTATTGACTGTTTGTATAGAATCTAACTTAATAGGAAACAAACCGATTTATATCTTATTTTCCGCTTCAATCGAAGCGTGCTATTATTTTCATTATTTACTTTAACACTTACTAATTTTTTCCGTCACCGCGTTTTTGCAATTTCCTATTTCTCTAATAACCTGTTTCTAAAAAGCCCTTTTAAATGAATACTTATGTGACATATCTGATATTATTTGGCATGGAGAAACATTCTTTACATGAAACTAGATACCTTATTCAAGTTTTCACGTCTGTCGACTAGTTGAATAACCGCCATTTTTTTAAATACGTTTTGATTTTTTGTGATTTTTATCGTCTTCAATGGATCTTCACTACCTTGGCGATAAATTCAAATTTTCATCTTGATTGGTTTTTCTGAATTATTTTGGAAAGATATATATTTAATGCTGCTTATATTTTCGAGCTCAATTCGTATGTTTTTTATTTTTTCCAAAAATTAACTATATTTAAAAATGAATAGCGTTTAGCCACATCTTTAAATCCTCTTTAGATAGCAATAACGCCACATTTTAGTCTCCTCCAAAATGGCTCATAGTATATTCGACCTTCAAAAAAGTTAGTTATGATTTCTCCCAGCCTCCAAAACCAGTAACGTTTCGTGCAATTGTCCCAAGGGGCGTCCATAATTCCACATCCTCATCAGGAAATTTCGAAACGAAATTTCTGTAAAGTATATAAAATATTTTTACTAACTAAGTGTAACGGTTAGAATTCTAACCATTTATTTCTCACAAAATAAATATAAAATTCGCCGATCCTTTCCTCTAAAATTCGACCACTCGCAAAGGCTCAATTGGTTTTGAATAGCCACATTTGAAATCGCTTCTTTTACAGTTTAGGCTTTTGCCACTTGTTCTAACTAATTTAAATTATGTGAAAAGGCTTGTTAAAACAAGTTGTTATTTTGTAGGTGGACAATACAAGATAGTTCATGGTGGTTCCTTGGCATGCACTGTATAAAATTATTCAACGTACAAATAACACACAGTACACTTAGCAGAAAACGGTACTGCGCAGTACATACTGCGCAGATGGTACAAGGGTGAAGGTCATTCTTATTATGTCAAGAATTTACCAATAGATAAAAAGGCAATAAAGTTTCCCTATTTATCTTGTGCTATTGGCTATTTTGTCTAATGTAGAAGAAAGTGGAAGGAATTCTTCCTCCCGGTTCTTTACAAGGTGGAAGGAGAAGCAGATCCTGAGGTCGTCTAGCTGCTTCTCGGAAAGTAGCCTTCTTATCTAATATCGAGTACTATGCTCAAGTTTGGTGTGGTTAGCAGAAGGCTAAATAGCCTTCTGACATGATATTTGTTATGGGAATACAACTCGTCTGTCCTTGACCATAAGAACACCTCCACACTTAAAGTGTTCCAGCAAGATCTATCGTGAGGGATTTCTGGTAGGGTTTCCTTATTACCACCGTTTTTCATTCCACTCTTCATGCAATATATTACTCATTGTTTAATTCCACCTTCGTAATATACGTGTCAAGATTTTAAGAGTTTGGTATTCTTACCAAACCTTAGATGGATCTGAATCTCTCATTCACAATTGGCATACTAACCGCATCCTTGTTTGA
The DNA here is from genome assembly GCA_036971475.1 of Prosapia bicincta. Taxonomy (NCBI): domain Eukaryota; kingdom Metazoa; phylum Arthropoda; class Insecta; order Hemiptera; family Cercopidae; genus Prosapia; species Prosapia bicincta. The sequence continues at coordinate 63,773,255 of JBAIZL010000001.1, forward strand.
GTCGGAGGTGGCCTGCGAGGCCATCAAGAGGACTAAGATGGAGGTCTATTCTGGAGAAAAATAGTGATCAGAAAATAGGCTTTACATTCGATAAGATAAATGCAAAGTCAGAATGCAGTTGAATAGTTCATACAGCCTATATTATTTATGGTTTTTCTTCAAACAATAATGTAAATGGAGAAAGACCTTGGACAACACAGTAAGTAACATTATAGGCTGCATAGGAATTTGTGTTGGTTACAAGGTAAGCGATCGAGACGGTTGCTCAACCAACGCAATACAACACTTCTGTAAAACCAGATTTTGGGAAGAGTGCTGCAGTCAAATAATTTTAAAAGATTATTAATAGAATTTCAAAATAAATTTTAGAGTAGGAATATCAATATATAACCATGCAACGCGCTCTTAGCTACTGACACTACTTGTACTTGAGAAGTAAACTCTCAGATTCGAATATGTTTCTGAAAACTGTCGAAATTATTTATGCAAGTGTTTTGTTGTTATAAAAACGGTAGTAAAAGCACAGTCTTTCATTTTCATTTAAAGCTTCAATTGAGAGAAATTGGTTTCCTTGGAGTATTTTTAGGAATATACAACACCTTTAGAAACTAAATGCCTATAAAACAGAGAAACAATTTTAGGGAGAATTTAATGCCGGTGTTACGAATAATTGGACAAATATTAATAGCGTCACTTGACCTTGATTTGAAAAAACTAGATCCTGCCTCCAAAGGTGTGACGTAAACAGGTCTCATTAATCATTACTTCACTACGTCATACATGGACTTCATTACTAGCTGACAGTTATGGATGCAATGAATCATTCCTAATGTAAATATTAATTGATACATACAGACTCTATGACATTAAACATGGCATATCCTACATTTATTGGTCCAAGTCATTAATCAAGGTTCGACAGTTATAGACAAAACGGAGGATTAGTGAACCATATTTACGTTTGTTCATCAGAAGTATGTTTTACAAACAAGTGGTTGGAATAGAAGATACTTATGAGTGGTTTTTATATACTTTAAAAAGATTTAACACTATCCGGGATAACAGTTATCTATATAAAATGATTAGTTCTATTTCCGAACAGTAAACATTTATTTAATAATTCAATTTATTTCAAATTTATAAGGATCTATATGAGCATTTGTTTAAAGGGATTGTTAATAATATTTTTTTTAAAATAAATTTTTTTCATATTTATGAAAATACTATATTTTTTGTATTACATGCCAAAATTTAATCAGTTTTGAATTTATCGTTTTTAGATATGTTACATTTACTAAAAGCAAGAAAAATCATTTTAAGTTTCACGAACCTTAAATACTGTTAAACAATTTTTAAAACAACTATAACTATAACCTTCATTTATCAAAACACCAAAGTTATCTTACGTAGTTACAAAGCATTCGATTGATATATGTTTGGTTGAGAAAAAAAATTAATTCAAGTTTACTAAGAGCAAGAAAAATTCGTGCCTTGCTCAATTCAGCAATCGCTTAGTTTACGATTGTTAAATATTTTGTTTTTCTTTTCTCAAGAATGAATCCTAACCTAACCGGATAGTTTATGATTATATTATAATATATGCTAGCTATAGTGTAATATAACTTATCATATTTCGATAATTTGTGAAATATAAATTAATAAACAAGTAAGTTAATACACATACCAGTGGGGTTATTTTATATGCCGGTATTTATTGTAAGTTATAAGCCCTACGTAGGGTTTAAAACACGTAATAGGTTTTTGTCATTACTCAGAATATATTTTTAAGTAAAGAGTAAAAATGAAAAAAAATCAGAGTCGATCCAAACAGTGCGAATAATAACCTTACCTACAACTATATGTCGTACCGAATACTAATGGCGTTACGCCAACGTGTAATGTGTATACCCTATCACAAGACTACACCGAAGTAAAAATACTTTTATTCTAGATGTAGAGGAAATTTTCCTTGAAAAGAGTAAAATTTGAGTAGACAATAGAATTGATCGTGATCAAAAACGATTCATTAGAATATTCGTTTATAATTCTATATTTAACTTTACCTTTTGGTTTACAATCTGGTTAAAGTTTTAATGATGTGGTTGATAGAGAAAAGTCATTAAAAGTGTTTATAATAGACAATAATTCAGCTCTTTAAAACAAATTGAAATTGTTTGTGAAATAGAATCAGACTACGCATATTATATATGATTAAATTGTCTATTTAGAGAATGAAACCTTTAATATAACATAGAAAAAGATATATATATATTTTTTAATAGTAATGTTTACCCTTGATAGAGATTTTAATTGATGATGTAAATGCCATAATAGCTCACTGAAATTATAATAAATTACACTAGTTTCTCAATTGCTGTCTTATGTTCCTGGTCAATGTCATGGTTATTTAGTTGGATATAGTAGCTATGTGGTGACAGATGGCTTCAATAAGTAGGCCATTGAAAGAGAGAGCCAAGGATCAAAATTTGGGTGAAACTGAGTTCTTATGAGTTTTGTAAAATTTTCAGTTAAAAAATATTTATAATAATTCAAAATCTCATAACATTTATCGCCAAGCTTGACTATTTCTTTAGAAAAACCTTTCAAAAGAAAGTACAACTAACATTTCATGATCCAACTCCTCATTCCTTTTTCTATGTGTATTATTGCGTTTAAAAGGAATAAAATATTTTTTCCACGCAAGCCGCTAAAGTAAGTATGGCTCTTTACTCTGAATAGTAGACTACGTAAAAATTTAGAGATCATACAATGGTAAAATAAAACCTTTAACTACAGAGAGAGAGGTGGGGGTTGTTTTGGCAGAACATGCATAGATTGGAGTGGATATATTGCGTCGACAATCAGAATGTCTAAACGCTGACAAATTGGAATTTTTTCAAGCTAATGTATTCGATGAGAGCTGTGTCTGTTTTCAATTAAACTGCAATAAAAATGCAAAACCATAATTCAACTCTAACATCACACGTTCCCTGCTGAGAATTGATTATAATTAATTATTTGGTTCATATAAATATATTATAAGACTTTGGGTTTTGTTATGGTTTGTTGCGTTGCTTTGGTTCCGTTTTGTTGTGTTTCGTTTTGTCGCATTACTTAGCTTTCACTTGAGTTGCGTTAAAATCCATTTCTCCCCATTATGTGATTGTTACGTGGCATTCGATTTTGCATCTTTTGAAATGTTTTTACCTAACAATAAGTTCCGTTCCGTTACGTTTAGTTTGTCATAAGAAGCGTAGCAACAAAGCTATTTAGGGGTGGTTCCGATTGGGTACGTGGGAAATATCCTGGAAAGCCTTTTAAAATCAGCCACTGGGAACAACATTTTACACTATGGTATCAGTGAAAAAAAATAGAGTCTTACGCTATGGCTCCTACACTTCCTAAATAGTTTACATAAGTAACAAATGCCTCCTTTGACTGCTATTATGGTTTTTATATTATTTTTTGTATGTCTGGTATATTTAAATCCAATTAGTTAAAGCGACTAATATGTTAGATTGCACTGTACGTGTATATATATATATATATATATATATATATATATATATATATATATATATATATATATATATATATATATACATATATATATATATATATATATATATATATATATATATACATATATATATATATAAATATGTTTGTGTGTGTGTGGGTGTGGGTGTCTCTGTGTGTGTGTCTGTGTGTGTGTGTGTATGTGTGTGTGTGTGTGTGTGTGTGTGTGTATGTGTGTTTGGAGGGGGGTTGGTGTGTTTGTGTGATTGTCTGTGTATGTCTGCATATATGTGTGTGTGTGTGGGGAGGGAGGTTGTGTGTGTGGGGGGGGAGGTTGTGTGTTTGGGGGGTTGTCTGTGTCTGTGTCTGTGTGTGTGTGTGTGATGGTGGATGTCACAATATGCGGAAGTATGTGAATGGTTTGGATCGGTTGAAGATTAAACCTAAACACAAATTTTCCTGGTGTAATAAAGTGTTGGGTTACTGAGAAAAGCGAAGAATGCTTAAACAAAATTCTGGATAATGTGGTAAGTACTTTAGTAAGTCATAAGTCATGGATATCTATGAATGAAATATTATTTTGTAGGTAGGGTTTATGGCAATATGTATTTATTACAGGGGTAATTAGTACCAGTCGTTTAGCTATTAGGACTATTCTAAAAGTGTATTTATTAAGAAAGAATATTTCTCGCACATGGTACAGCTTTTTAACATTTTAAATATATAACATTCACTAAAATCATGTTCTCTGACTAACGTATAAATACTAAATATAATACTTTGGACATATGATGTTTTGTGCACCTTCTAGTACAAGTGAGTGTTTTGGTTATTTATTTAAGGTACATTACATGAGCAAAGAGGAGCTTAAGCCATGTATTGCGGAAACGGGTGTGATGAAAATAGCGGCACTACAAACGGAATACTTGAAACGACTTACAGTAAGACGCTCCCTGTCTGTCTGCACAGAACTTGGTATCTTCAGACTCGAGTGTATATTAACACTGCACAAGGGCTAAAGTGCGCCCACTTTCAACAACGATAAACGTGGAACCAATGTGTACAAAGCTTTTGTACTAACTGAACATTTATTTAGTACCAGATTTTCTTTTACCGATTGCCAAGTGTTCTTATGAGCATGTAAAATCGCCAACACATCGAACAACGAAACAAGTCGGACAAACATTTATTCCAAATACTCGACTATTTGGTTCATCCTTTTTTCGATTCACCATATGCAAGATCGTGAATGTTTAAATATATTTCTTTATTAATCTGTACTGCATTGTGTTTCTTATAGTTTGCTTCTTCCACTATTATCTCAACGTTCTCCAAATGGGTCTTGTGGTTTACACTTCCGATTTACCCTCGTTTTGTTTTATTAACTCTACCTTTGACTATACTACATTGTACTTCTTCATTATTGTGACAATCTTATCTTCGATTAGGCTGCAATGTATTTCTTTATTTTTCCACATTCTTAACATTATTGTGTTATTATAATTTGTTATTTTTATTCATATCCCTACTTTCTCTTGTATCCACTCCATTTGTCCACCTCTCTTTTAATTTAGTTCATAGTCTAATTATGATTGTATATTACTTTATTAGTATCACAATTCATTATTATATTATCTGAAACTTACCCTGCAATACTTTGTTGTTCTCACTATTATCTTAACTTTTACCAAAAATGTATATCCACTGCCTTACCGTCCAAGTCTATCCTACTTGCTTCATTGAGTTTATCGCCGTAATGTACATGTTACTATACTGAAGAGAATTGTATTCTTTGAAAGATCGATTCTTTCACTTCTATACCAGTTTATTCTGTTCTCGTTTTATTCCTTCTATGATCATGTATATTGCAAATTTTTTTTCTACTGTCATATTCTGTACCAGATTGAATTACACCTAACCTTTCATGGTTTGTTTCCCCCACTATTATAAAAACTTTCCCCAGACATTATTTTATCATCTTCAATACACCAGTTCAAAAGTACTCTACTGTGTGCACATCTCTATTGCTATATTAAGATGAAACGGTATAATAGGCAAAGGGTGAATCAATCAAAAGGAATGAGTAGGCCTTCGGGACCAGGGTTGTTCTCGTAAAACGTATTAACGTTGATACGGCCACCAGGGGACCGCAGCTGGGTTTGACTGATGCCTCCAAAGCTAACTGACTTTGGCTCAACTTATTTATTTGTTTTATTTCCCTTAATTGGATTTCAATGATAGAACCGATGTGGACTTGGATTAAATTTGTTTGAAAATATGTGCACTAGCTTACATCACTTGTTTTCGCTTGTTTAAGACATGCATGACCCACCGTATAAATTTATAGCGATTATTATTTGTAATAAACCATTAATAATATTGCACGTAATAAGCTACTTCGTTTTACTTGCTTCAGTGTTTATGTCTCGTTGTAATATATTTACCATATTATATATGGTGGTATTTGGATTAGATTTGCTTTTAAAATGGTTACCTCCCTATCGTGGCGTGAGAAATTGTTTAATTAAATCATTCTGAAATTTTCTAAGGCTGATATGCGAACGTAAAGTGGATAGAATTATAGGTCAGGGAAAAGTGAACAACTAATCTGTTTCGTTCCAATTATTAATTAGTTTTCCAATGTATAAATAAACCTCAATCACAGTAAAATGAAGTTTTAATTTTAAGGGATGGTTACAACTGTGAACTGTAGGTGAGGAATATATAAGTAATTTGGTTTGGTATGCTCCGGAAATAGTTTCTATGTATGAAGGGTTGTATTTCATTTAAATTTTAATTTTTCTCAAGGTTGTAGTGAGTGTTTACAATGGAGTGGAAGGAAATTACAGCCATAATTATATGTAATTTGTTGCTGGTTAAACATGAATTGTCCGATAACACTCCCTGCCCGATACCAGACTTCCTATAACCAATCGTGCCTACCACTTATATAGAGGTTATTTTACCTTACTTCTAGCACCGCCTACAACAGATGCAGTGTACACTGTAATATAAAAACTATTATGCCCATGAATGAGGCTATACGTTGCTAATATTCAGTCCTATCTTTGATATGGCAATATATTAAAATACTAAGTTATGACAAATTCAAAAGAACGCACTTACCACCTTATTTTTTGACTTAAAAAAACTACTGGTACTTTTAATTTATCTGAGAATGGCTTACGTACAGGGCAGTTTGTTTGTCGATTTTGACTGCACCCGTATTGTTATGATGCGCTCAGCGGACAGTTCAGAGCGGGCGCGTCACGCTAGCAGGGAGCCGTGATTAAGTGTAGTAAGACAGATTGTCAGCCACAGTGGATTTGCCAAAATGTTTGTCCACACAGGAGAAAACACTATAACATCTATTCCGACAAGAGCTCATTATATTAGAGGTGTAAGGGCTAGTAAAATTAAGTACAAAGATTGCCGAAAACCTCAAGTGCAAATGTTTTTAAAAGAAATAAACCACATGTCTGAAATAAAAAAAAACATAACCCGAATCCACAAGAAGCAATAATATCTTCTGAAAAGGACGTTTCTGTTGTATACTATTCGATTGTGTAACAGAATGAATAGTTGAGATCTTTCATGAAAATAATGATCATCAGCTTCCATTCAGTCAATAGACATTAGAAAAATGTTCATCAATATTTCTGGAAGAGTCATCATAAGTATCACAGAGGACTGGAAGTGATTGACAAGTAGCAGTTTTAAATTGCTAATGAAGTCACCCACATAACCACTTTTTTCACCAAGAAGGGCAGATAGTTTCTTTGATCATGCTATACTTCAAGTGAGCGAGACCGATGTATTGCCATATCCGGAAATATTACCTAAACTGTGCAAGAGAGAATTGTAGATTATTTTCTTCATGGGGCTTCTGTCGTTGATTGTTTGTGTGTCGTTATAACATAGCCCTCAACAATACTAGATTATGTAATACAAACTCTCGATTATCCGCTCTACTGGTTAACCATAATTTTGTTTCGTCTTTTATTTATAGGTATAAGATATTGTTATATTTGTGTTTGTTATAGCACTTACGAAAACAAATTAATTTTTATTAAGAAATGGTTTTATATATGATTAGTATTTGACTAAGTTATCTTTTATAACCCAGAATAGTGTTATTTCTAGCCGAACAATCAGTTGTTCTAGGTCTTGTAAAATTATTTTACCATTTTGTGTTCTCTTCAATGAATGTAACAAGAGCTACAGGAAGCCGTGTTAGTGTTGTGGTTAGCCCTCTCGCAATACCTAGGGGACGTGGTTAGAAGCTTTTAATGGGGAGAGATATTATTTAAGGCCATTAATATTTAAATGTGAGGTTTGTCCTCAAGTTTTAATAAAAATATAAAAATTAGCTCAAAACTATAAGTGATTGTTTGTATAAAGTAAAAACATATCGTTTCCTCATTAAAATTACTTGCTTTTTATTATAAAAAATGCCTCTTGAAAGTTTTTCCAAAATACTTATTGGAATGAAAAATTTGTAATACATTATTTTTCCTGAACGTTTACGTCAAATACCTGATGTTGTGTGTTTATTATTGCCTCAATCTAAACTCAAATATAGAGATTTTATTGTTTCACACACGCAAGTGGTTTACATAAAACGATGTATTAGGAGAACACCTTGGTAACTATATGAAGCAACTGTGGCGTAATGTTTATTTTTAAATAAATAAAACCTCTAAACCACAAATAACATTTTATTTAAACCTTATGTACATTTCGATTGCATTTCGAGTTGTATTTCTTAAATACCTCTGAAGATGATTGCTGGGCAATCGAAATGTACATAAGGTTTAAATAAAATGTTATTTGTGGTTTAGAGGTTTTATTTCTTTTTAAAAAAAAAAAAAAACCTTGGTATGTATTTAGTACTTTATAATCGGCTTTCCTTGCTGTTATTGCTACGGGGCCTAAGCAGGTAAGGGTCTATATGTAGTCTCAGTAGGCCAAGGGATGTTTATTAAGTTATTGTGTGTTTTAACATATTGCATGATATCTGAGTTCGCCATCTTCAAGATACTCCCTTTACAATTACTTTCATTATCCGACAAAGGAAAGGGGAGAAATCATTTTTAAAAAAAATTATTATCAGACTTATATCCCTTAAAATCTAGTGTATTATTGTGTTAATTTTTTAGCATCGACATTGGTTGCTAAATCAGAAAGATAGTGATATATATATATATATATATATATATATATATATATACATGTATAATTTATAATTTACAACACATAATCTATCTTAATTTACACCCCTAATTCCTTAAAGATACAGGTTTATGAATCGTTGTCCTGAGTGACTGAGAATCAACGTAGAGTCAAAATTATAAAAGGTAGAGACCTGAAATTTTCAGCGTACACTCCGATTATAACATAGACCCACACTAAGAAAGGATTTGGCAAAATATTGATTTTAAGGCTTAGGAATTGCAAAATTCCATGGAAAGTATAAAAGTCCTATATAAAACGCACAGAGAAAGAATAATTTCAGAGAATATAGCTGTTCTATAACAAGTGTAACTTCTCACGAGAAAACAGGCCAGCGTCAGATGTTTAGCTAGAAAGGGGGTGGGGCCTATGTAAATTTGTATATATCTTTCTATTGTTCTACTTACGTACACATTATTATTTATTTTTTTAAACTAAATACAAATAGTTTTATTTGAAATGTGTGTAAAACATCAAATCCAACAAGCTTTGAATTGTATAAATTTAACAACACTTATTAAATTGTTTGATACGTAGGTTTTTCTAGAATCAGTTCTTGAAAATATTTAGTATTTTTATCTTCGACTGGGAAAAGAACTAATATAGTTTATAGAAACGTTCTAAATAGAAATTAAGTTTATTATTAAAAAATTAGGTCTGTTTACTACATAGCTTTACCGAATTAAATGCAAAAAATGTACTATATAATTTTGAATTGAATATTAATGGTAAAATCAAAATATTTCCAACAGTTTCAGAACATTTTGCATTCTCCAATAGTCCGTTACTATTCAAACATTTTTACATTTTACGAGAATCATGATAAGTGTGAATGATGAGAAAAACAATGTTATATTATACATCTGTATAAATATCTGAAATTACTTTTTCATAAACACAGAAACAATTATTTAATAAATAATACGATAATATAACTTCGCATTCCTATTCCATAATCATTGTCAATTAATAGTTTTTGTTAAATTTATTAATATAACATACAAAATGACAATTTTAAAAGAGTGTGGGCGATGGCCGCCATTAGCACTAATTTATTGTATAAGTCCAAGGCTTTATTTTTCTCCCTCACAAACAGTTGATATATCATTTGTTTAGTAATAACATTTGTTTTGTATAAATATATGGTTTTAATAACATCATCGCTATGTAGAGTTCATTCTTTACTTTGGTCTCATGACGAGTTGAGACCTAACTTTGACTAAAAAACCGAGTTCGTATTTTCGAAGTATTCAAGTCACACAATGCAACTCAGACTAGTGATCTACTTTTCTACTACGTCGGAGAATTATTTTCTACCTATCACTGTCCCAGTGCTAGTTACGCATATATTATTGCATAGGTCTTATTATATTATGCTTATACAATATAAAAGGTTTATTTTTAATGCTATTGAATACTTAGGTGTGTCGCTCTCTCTCTTTCCTGTTAAATGCTAATTGACCGATATGAAATAGAATTGTATACACAGCGCCTTGTTGAATATGTAAATGTTTGCAGAAAGTACCGGTATACCTATAGCTAATTGTTCGACCTTTCCTCAAGGTGCGGTGATTAGAGTTTGTTTGCCGAATTGATTTACTGCAAACCGTAACACTATTTTATTTACGATTTTACTGTATTTATCAATCTTTAATATTTTATATAGTAAAGTAAAATGGATCACTTTTTTAACTCCATATATATGTTTTAATATTTGTCACATTAATTTCATAATTATAGCAATTTATTTTCTAATATTATATGAAACTTCAAATTTACTTAGTAAAGGCATGATTGTATGTTTAACAAATGTAAAATATTTGTATTTTTTTTAACATTTTGTGTTTTTTTTAACCTACTTATTTATTGCGAAATTTTTGTCAAACGTTTTACGTGGTTTTCAACGCTATGAACTAACCAGCTTCCACCTTTAATGAAACCAAAATTCATTAGGAATCGCTTTAAAAAGGGTATATAAAAAGTGACTAAATATTAAAGATTCCATCTTATGATTTTTTTGTAAAATAAATCTTTTGTACCTGACAAAATTAATAAAGCCTATTCCATCAAAGAAGATTTCATTTTGATCGGACACTTTTATTATATTATGCGATTATCTATTTGATTTCACTTTAATACCGATTACAGAGTGAAATGCAATTACATTTCAAATGCTCTTTTAGAAAATATATAAATTATTTAAAGACATTTTAATTGATTATTTATCATTTGAAGTTGTAGCGTGTTTTAAGAGATTCAAGTTTATATTGCAATTATTCTGATAAAGTGACAATTGGATTTTATTACAAATACTTGTATGCCTTATTAGTCAAGAGTAGTGGGTTTAGTTCTCCCATAATACTTGATGACTTTTGTGTCCCGGATATACTCAGGCAACATTATCTACGTTATACGAGGGCTTATCGAATAGTAGCAAATAATAGTGTGTTGCTACTTTACAAGAGGGAGCCATATTTTTTACCGAAGTCCGAAACCAAGGTGATTTATATTCATATTTTTAAGTTTTATAACTCACTCTGAAAAAGAATTTCCGGTATAAAATAGCCACGTCAAAATAATCTTGATGAGAACATGTCTAATTAATTAAATACTCTGCCCCCATTCACCCAACCCTGTTTTCTGTAGACCTTGGTAGGTCTTTCCTTTATTCAGGACAAGCGAAATTATTCCTTTACATAGAATAGATTGTAACAGACAATCACATCACTATGATCCTTATGGAACAGGTATATTTAATGAAGAAATTCCTGTCCACACGCGCCGTCTTCCTGCACATTTTTAGAGATGAGGGCATAATTACTTCGATTTTCTGTCGTTTACTCAATCTATCCAAAAAAAATATTTCACATAAACGATTGGCATCATGTAACACCTTTCTTTTTATTATGGCGAGTACCTCTGTTACACGAACTTGCTTACATATCTCATGATCTCTTTTTTATCTCGTGCTATTATTTCCTACCCTTTCCACACTCTTCAAAGACTCCAGCGGCCTAAATCCGTTTAGAGTTCAAAAACGCAGAAGAAACTGTTGCTACCGTTAATAAAATACAAAACAATTGAGCTACAAACTTAATTTACTTTAAATTTGTTAATTTCTCAATAAAAATAATGACTTTTATATGGATATTAGATGACTCAGAAGAGACCAAGATAAAGCGTATTTAACTAGGTCATTACTCTATTGAAGGAAGATAATGTCTCCGGCATAACGCATCTACACCACAATTTTATATTAAGTTTGTCTCAGAGGACCTATTTTCTCAGGCTTAGGTTCCCGATAAAGCTCACGGGTTTATTTGTCACTATCAGGGATCTTACTCACGATAGTATTTGAATATTTAAATAATAAAACACAATTAAACAGGTAATTTAATCAGGTCTACACCGTTAAATAATAACACCGTTTTTTAAATACGTTTTTTTAAACCAGAATTAATAAAATGTTGTTTTTTAATTCAATACAAAAGATCAGATATTAAGGTTGATGAGATTTGAATGTTATTTATCCCATTACTAACTCATTTTGTATTACACAGTTTTATAGTATTTATTGTGTTTAAATTGTATAATTTGCTATTATAGTTTTTAAAAAGTTATGTCAGCCTAACACTCAATAAACCTGACACCCAACATCTCGAAGCAATATTAAAGTGGTTCCAATTAAATCCTTATTTCACCAGCTGTTATCGGTTGTGAATAGAACTTCGGTTAAAATAAGCGGTTTGTAAAATGGTATGCTTTACGTTTGTTGGTTTTGTGGCCTAACACACTAATTATTGTCGAATTACAATCTGTTATAGCACAATACCATTATACAAATTATATACCCATAAAGAATTTCAATTGTGAATAAACAATTGTTCACATAACATAAATCAAATTACTTTCGAACAACTCAGTTCTCTTTGTACACTCATTTTAACTTTTAAACTACGATTGAAAAAATACCCTTTTAAAATTTTTAATGGGGTAGTTTCCACAGGAACAATTAGAACGACGTTGGAAAAAACGTATATAAGTTCGCCCCATGTGTAATATTCTGGACGTTTTCCTACATTTTTAGAATTTTCGCGCCTGTTTCCATTTATAAGATAAGTTGATTTTTTAACAAATAGGATTTTTTTAGTAACAGAACAAAGTAGAAACTAACACCAGAAAGAAATCAAGAAGCAAAAGCCATTAGCTGAATGTTTACTCGTTCAAATATTTTAAAAAGTAAAATCTGATTTGTTGACATACCATAAAGGGAGATAAAATGCTTGTTACACAACAGTAAACACATCAAGGGAAACGGACTAAGATATTAGCTTAGTATTCAAGTTTTGAGTAGAAGAATAAAGTTGTAAGAGGGTTTTTATAATAAGGTAGTTATTTTTATGGAGAATAGTTAAGAGGTTTATAAATAAGTTAGAACAGTTGTAAGAGTTTTTTATATCAATGGGTAATTAGAGAAATGCTATGAGTGATTAGGTAAAGTATTAAACTTGGCATGAGCGGCCTAGTTGAATACGAAGAAATGGTATGTCTTAACTTAATAACAGTGCTACAATATACTTTAATTAAACTTATTGAAAACAATTCTGTATTTATATAAAGCAAATTGAAACAAATATTGACACAAGAAAACAAATTGAAAACAAATATTTAAATTTCTATTAATTTTCGTATAGTAAATAAGACAACGTTTTTTCACGTATATTCATTCAGAACAAGCCAGTATCCGACATTATTCTGACACCAGTTTCGGATATCCAGTAAAATAATGCATAGGCTATATTTATTTATTTTTCCCTGTGAGATTTAAATTTATATATATATATATATATATGAAGTTAATAAATTACCAATTTTGAGTAATTTTATCCACCATTAAGTGCAATAATTTTACCTTGAGTGATGAGGCACCTTTCGGTCTTTGACCATTGTCGAATCACTGATTGTTCTCTGCTGTGGATGCTATGTCCGTGAAGCCGGTGTTTGTAGAAGTTACGCGCACTATTTCTTGATCTGTGTGTATGAGGTTTCTGTATAGTTTCTGTATATATTTTCTGTATAGTTTCTGTATATATATTACAGGTTTCTGTATAATAAACACACACAATATCTTACTATGGACAAGATATGTAGACGATATACTTGTAATATACCAACCTACCATTCACAACGAACACCTCATAATATTAAACAAACTAAATACATACAACGAAAACATACAATTCACCGTTGAAACAGAAATAAATAGAACAATCAACTTCCTCGACATTACTTTAAATATAAATGATAATAAAATAGAAACTACAGTATACAGGAAACCTACTTCCAACAACACCACAATACACTACAAATCTAACCACCCCTGGACACACAAAATTAACACTTACAGTAACATGATAAATAAAGCAATAAAATACACACAGGATAACAAACAAAAATTAAATGAAGAATTAGATAACATTACAAAAATAGCAATAGAAAATGGATACAACAAACACATTATAAAAAATATATACAATAAATTCACAAAAAAACCTAACCTCAACACAACACTACAACCGGAACACGAAAACAATAAAAATAAAAAAATCTACCTAAAATATAAATATACCAATAACAAAATAGAAAAAATAACGAATATATACAACAAAGAATACTACACTCCAACTTACAAACCAAACAACAAAATAATAAAATATCTTAGTAACAAAAACCACATAACAAATTCAGAAAATCATAACCTATCAGGAATCTACAAAATCACTTGCAACAACTGTAACGCCTTTTACATAGGAAAAACATCCAGAACGTTTAAAATAAGATTTGAAGAACATTATAGAGCATTCAAAAATAAAAATTCTAAAGTATCAAATGTTGCAGCACACCTAATTTCCCATAAACACGAAATTACAAATTACGAAAATAACCTAACCATACTGGAAATAAATAACAACCCAATAGAACTAAACTCACTAGAAAAATACCACATTTATAAAAACATACACAACAACTTAATGAATTTACAAACAACATATACAGAAGACAACTATACAGAAACCTCATACACACAGATCAAGAAATAGTGCGCGTAACTTCTACAAACACCGGCTTCACGGACATAGCATCCACAGCAGAGAACAATCAGTGATTCGACAATGGTCAAAGACCGAAAGGTGCCTCATCACTCAAGGTAAAATTATTGCACTTAATGGTGGATAAAATTACTCAAAATTGGTAATTTATTAACTTCATAAAGTCAGTGCAACGGAAAAACAATGGATAATATTAAATATATATATATATATATACATATATATATATGACTTTGAAAGTGACTCTGGATGTACTAAAGTAGGGCAAAATTGAAAAAGGGCCAAGTTATTTTGTCTATTTCTGGTTTCTTTATAGTTTTTTTTATTCGTCCATTTTTTTCTATGTTTCTTTTTTACAACTATCATATTTTTGTCTAGTGATTTTTGAAGTAAAAGAATATAGTTTTTATAAATTTTCCACGTTGTACATTTTAACTTCAGATTTCATACTTCATATGTTTCATTAAGAAAAATAAATTGGGATCATAATGACGGTAGAATTTTGCTCAGATTTTTGATGATAAGATGAAAGGGGTTAAAGCCTGATGGTAAATATTTAAAATTCCACGATGAAGATGTCTTCAGAGAAAGTAATGTACGTTGACGTCCGTTGAGAGAATATTTAAAGACGTTGCTTGCTTTTCCAGTCACAAACGCGCCCACTTGTGTTTGTGACAAATGATCAAAGAAACCCCGACCTTTCTGTCTTACAAAACTACCCTTAACTCGAAGGACATATTGTAGGAAAATACGCATCCGGTAAGTAAATTACTTAAGAAATAGTTTGGTCAAATGTAGATATATAAATTTAGAAACATTGCCGGTGTAAAGAGATATTCAAAGCATGCAATGAACGGCAATTCCTGTTCAACACTGTTCACCATTATTATTATTTTTTTAAACATGTACGAAATATGAAAAACATCATTTCACGAATAATAGATGTCCAATGTAGTCAAAAATATTAAGTTTCAATATGTTAAAAATAATTTTAAATATTAATTTTATGGTGGGTTCATGCAAATCATGAACTTATTAGGAGTGGGTTTTAAAGGTTTGTCGGAATTTTAGACCTGTCAACGGTATCAGATAATCTTGTCTTTGGGATTTCCTGGATTCTGTCGTATAAGATAGTTTCTCTTACATACTGTCAAACATTCTATTATAGATGTCAAACAACTCTATTGTTTGTATCAATCTGTTTTATTTTATCGGTGCTTTTATTTTGATTTCTCGGCAGTACTACCATTTTGATTAGAATATGGTTTTTATATGTTTATGTGTACAAATTAAACTTTCGACACTCACTAATTTGTCTTATTCCTCGCATATTTTAGAGACTTCGTCGAACCAATTTCCACATAAACAACATATAATTAACATATAATAATTTTTTATTTTCCTCTGATACAATTTACATTGTAAATTGGCTTGTTTATAAAACACAGTCATATATGGTTGTTTGGTGGAATTAAAACAAAATGTAGTAAGTTTTTATTTCAAAAGTAATGTTGCAACATGTAGTCATTAGGTTTATTCACTTGGTAATATATTGTTGTTATATATGTATACAAATTTTAAAGGGAATAATATGAAATGTTATTTGGTGTTTAGGTGCATTATGGCTCAAAGGCTATATATATATATATATATATATATATATATATATATATATATATATATATATATCCTTTTTCTATTAATATGTAATATAAAAATAATTTTTACCTAGGGGATTTTAAATCGACGTGTCCTAATTGAATTCTCCCCTTACTGGATATTGATTTAATTAAAACGAATATAACAAGTATGACTTTCTTTTTACTTCAATATTTTTAATTCTTTTTAAATCCCTTTCTATTAAATTTTGCCTGCTATCCCATCATGAAGGTATAAATGGCAGTAACAGTGTAAATTGTATTAGGGTAAAAGTATATATTTTTAGTTGTGACAATGCGACTGTTTGAGGAAAAGTTGTCTAAACGCGACATCTAAATATGCGACGAACTAGACGAATTAGCAGGTGTTTTATACACACAAGCATACAACCCCACATACTAATAAAAAAAACAACAACTATAGCTAAATCATAACAAAAGCATCGATATAATAAACAGATAAAACAATCGATTTGTTTTTCAACTACAAATAATCCTGTATTGTTTTACAAATGTAAGAGAAACAACCTGACACCGCAGGATCGAGGGAATTCCATTGACAAGGTAATAACATAATAGTGACATGTTGTCTAGAAATCCGGCGAGCCTTGCATGTTGATCAATAAACTCATCATCATGTCACGAAAAAAATGTAACTATATTTGACTTTTTGCTAGAATCTCATCTATCATTTACGATATGAACCCAACAACAGTTGAAGTGCGATTGATAACATAATCACTATAAAAATAGCAGTATGAATGCTTTAGAACTTATGTGCTAAATAAACTTGGCGTAGTAAAATTACTGACGATGTCGACTTGATATTCAAAATAGCGAAAGATCGATTAACCATGTTTAATTTTATGGTTTATGTTTCTTCTAGTTATTTTGATGTTATAGTAATTTACATTCGCTATTATGGTGCAGTTATTGACAATGAAATATGAATATTACAGATAGACAGTAAACAGTTAATTGTGGTTTCTTTAATGCCGTAAGCCTATTCCGGCAGTGATAGTACATCTTCAAACTGATAATCGCGAATATATGTTTCGTACTTAACCAAGAAAACTATCTCTTTTACATACGAGGAAACTAGTAGAGCTTTCAGTGTCGTAGCCAGGAAGCACAGGGGGCAGTCCCCCACCCTATGCTCAACCAAACCATCATCCTGACGGATCCCCTGAGAACATTTATGCGCAATATCATTTAGTTAACAATTAATGACTCCATACACTAATGAAAAAAAATATTTCCCCACAATTCCCTACAATAATGAAACTAAACGAATCACGCTAAAATAATTTGTTTAATTACCATGTTGCAGCGTAGCGCGACTAAACAAAAAACGACTAACGTTTCCGGATGCAGTTGAGCGCTTTTCAGGAGCGGATAATTTTAATTTAATAAGAGCTCGGCGCTTCACGAAAATCCTATAAATCCTTCTGTTACTCTATCTCGTTGCGAAACTTTGAAGTATGTCAACCGTGAAGCGTCAACGATACGTAATTTCATATTTTAATGCAATTACTCTTATAAAATATACCCTCAGCGCAAACTAGAATTAGGTACGCTTATTTTAGTCTAGGACAGTTTAGAGTATGCACCATGCTTAGAAAGATATTTTGAATGTAACTTTGAAATAGCTTCACATTTCAAGTGGATTTGTGACGGTTGGTGCTGTAAAACTGATTATAACAATGAAATAGTTGGTTTCACTTTTTCTGTATACTTCTTTAAATACTTGGGGATTGTTAATCAGTTTTACAAATATCAAATTTGTACTTGTATATCTAATCTCTCGTTAGAATAAGGGACTAAGGTCAGATAGCTATTATGTAAAAAGTTGTATGAGACTAAATCAACGGCAGGAAGATATGAAAAGGTATGAATAGGTCCCAAGTACATTTATACATATATTACATATATTATACATTTATATATATATATACAATAAATGAGTATAACTTAAAAATAACTTAACTAATTAAATTTTATATATCATTCGGTTGCGTGTGTGGAATTCACCTCGATTATGTTCATCAAGCAGAGAGAGAGAGAGAGACTTCATCAGTCTTATCACTTTTATTTGAGAGAAAACATATCCAAAGAAAATACTTATTTAATGAACTCCAGGATATCAGTACAACGCTCGCTTTCGTCAGAGCTTTTAGCAAGAATGTTTTATTCATGAAACACAAGTTGTCAAGAATTCCGAGCAGAGAGCGTTGATGCAATGCTTGGCTTACGATAACTTTGTCGTACGCTACTTTGAAGTTAGACATGTTACTGTCGCAGAGTTAACACCGAATACATTTTGTGAGTAAAAAGAAATAGTTTGTCCTAAATTAACTACTAACTTACAATATACTTATTATTAAATAATATCATTAAAAGCTGATTGAAAAAAAATCTTTACTTAGCCTATAGATCAGTTTTGAAATTAATTATAGCAACATAAGATGATACAATATCACCTGATTAGGTGAATGAGACATATGACACATAATGCTGGACAGCAAGAGGCTTTTGGATAAGGAAAGAAATGAGATAATAGAACATTGAAGGCTAAACTAAAAGTAAAATGTGTCAGCTGCAAAAACCCCTAAAACCGACAGTAGCTATAGGAGAATATTTCTTTTCGTATAGATATTTTTTTCTTTTATATTAATTTAAAAGAAGAACGAATAATAATTCACCAGTTCGCACCATTGGTAAAGGTAGTTTACCTACTTTGTTTGTTCCTAAGAATTTTTGGAACCTTGGTGTATAAAGTCAGTAATACAAAGTATTAGGAGTAGTGACTAATCTCGTAGTTTACCTACTTTGTTTGATCCTAAGAATTTCTGGAACCCTGGTGTATAAAGTCAGTAATACAAAGTATTAGGAGTAGTGACTAATCTCGTAGTTTATCTACTGTGTTTGATCCTAAGAGTTTCTGGAACCCTGGTGTATAAAGTCAGTAATACAAAGTATCAGGAGTAGTGAATAATCTCGTAGTTTACCTACTTTGTTTGTTCCTAAGAATGTTTGGAACCTTGGTGCATAAAGTCAGCAATACAAAGTATTAGGAGTAGTGACCTAATCTCTTTAAATACAAAACAAGCAACTACTAGAGAAGGCATTCCCCTAACAGCTGTCATTTCGATCTCATATCGCTACATCATTCATTACAAAAACAACCTAATGATCCAAAGATCTTCAAGTCATTATCACGTTCAGTGTCATCTTTTGCGGCACGAGCTCGTATGGGACACATTGTCAGTAGTAAATATTTGAAAAGGTTCCATATTACTAACGACTCTGCCTGTGGAGTGTGCAAGCGAGAAGAGGAAACATTAGAGCACATACTTTTGAAATGTCCTGTAACAGCAGCAACAAGGAGTCCCTTGATAAAGCATCTAGGACGGGACGTTACCCTGGACAGAATCTTTAAAGAAAGTTGTTTCTGGCAATTGGCAGAGTGTGTGTATAGGAGTCATCAAGCCATCGAGGCCAACCTTGGAAGCTCGTAATAAGAAGTAAGTATAATAAGCATGAAAATATAAACAAGTTTATATTTTATATTTATAATAAACATAAAATCTTGCAATCACAAGGATTTCACTAAGTAAATTTAAAATTGTAGATTGTATTGGACAATAAACAGCTATAATTATAAAATTTAGATGTCATATATGCTTTAGACATGCTTTTTAAAAATGTGGAATATTTTAATTCACTATATAAAATAATAAAGATAGATAAAGATACCTGTATTCCAAAAATGTTTATAATCGGTGTTACTGTTTATAGTAGATCAGTAGCACAAATAAGCCACAATTATCTTGAAGAAATGACAAATTACCTATATTCTGCAGAATCATTCTTGCAAAACTAGGCGCTGGTTAGGCAATTCTTGTACCTTGTCGTGAATAATAATATTGTTAACGAGGGATAGGAAGAAGGTTTACCTTAGGTTATAAAATATAACCTTTTACACTATAGAAGTATACTATAAATTTAATTAAGCAATAATTTTTGTGGGGTTTCAACAGTGTTAACTAGAATAGGAGCAAAATAAACAAATATAATGTGAAATGCAGAAATAAAATTTAATGAGTTATATAAACCTCACGGCACCTCACTGTCATCTTAAATATAAAGAAAATCTTGAATACAAATAGTTATCAAAAAGAATACAATCCAGGGGATGGACAATTACATTTCTTCTAAAGATGTAAATGGCTAACATTTCGTAATAGTGGCGTTTCCCGAGTAAACGTGGAGCCAGTGATAGTTGATGGGTGATGTGATTTTATGGTTAAACACAAACAAATATTGGTTACAGTGGTAAATGATGCTCAGGACTAAACAGTAGATTTCCCAGGAAGTTTAGGACTTCTTTGATTAACATATATTTCCCTACTGTTGTCCTGAGACAATATTAAGTTAATCACAGTGTAAGATTTGATTTTTTGAAGTGAGGTTACCTCACCTGGAATCTATAATCACACTCAACTCAAATAAGGTTGTTCTCAAGTATAGCATTTACACAATAAGTTATACTTTACTTTATTCATAGTCTTACTATTTACCATATATTGATTTTAGGGTTTTCTGGCTGAATCTTATGAAATCTATTAATAATCATACCTATTATTTTTCTGTTCTTGTTTTTCCCTTGCACACATCCCTGTTTATTATAAGATCTTACTGTATCAATACATAAGGGCGGGTAAATATTTATTGCAGATTCGTTTGGTGCGACTGTCCTCTATATGTACTTGATTGTTAGCTTAAAGGGCCATGGTTCGACCCCCGAGCAATATCTTGGGGCCTCATCAGCCCCTGCCAGGCATTAGTAGACTATTGTAAGCCCTGTCCATGCAAAATGAATTCATAATTTCTTTACTAATATTATGTCTTTTTTTAATAAAAAGTCTTTTTAATATATATAGTTCTTATCTTCGTTTTAAATTTGTATCATATTTCGTGTTCAATGATATATATTTTTTAACTTTCTATACATATTCAATATTTGTGTCTATCTTATTATTTTATATATTTCCGTGTCAAGATATTAGACTACGTTTAAGAAAAAAACATATATTTTCAGTTATAGCATAAAAGTTTTAACTTTGAACCTGACCTATAAGTTATGATTTCATTTACCTCGGTGATATTTAGAAAAAAATTTTAAATCATATATTATTCCAAAAATATTCAATTAATAATTTATTTAGCATTGTGAAAGATGACACGACCTCTACATGTGATGATAGGAATATTACCTCTTTGTCTCCAGTCATTTTATACGTTTCTTACCCATAATAGTTACACAGAAATCAGCAGTCTAACACACGTTCCTAGCGGTCTAACATATTTTTTTGTGGTAAATAAAATATTCGTATATGAAATCTGCACCGAGATCGCATTTTTACATTCTCCCTTATTAATAATGCTTTTAATCTAACATAGTTTTTGCATAATATGTTAACAAATATAATATTTAACTAATGTTCTTTATATATTAAGCTTACAGATATATTTAGTATAATATAAAAGTGGAAAACATTTACAAAATATGTTTTGCAAAGTTATTAGCAAACTTAGCTCTTTAGGTAAATACCATGGTCTACCTTTTTAACCCTCCATGCTAGGAGAAAACCTTGTAATAATGTGGCATAAATAAAATTACTATAATATTACGTAAATTAATCTCACAAATGTCCTTTAAATACTCGTGTATAGTTTTACCTCTTTTAAAATTCTCTAATTTAATGAAACATTCTTCTTCATAGCGTTGAGTCATTTTATATTATTAATTGAAATAAAGTTAAAACAGAACGCGAAAAGTGTATTTTTGCACTAACTCCACTCTAACTTTATACCGGTCGCGAAGTGGTGCTTCTGCAATGTGAAGTGGAATTAAAATAACATCATTATACGAAATACAAGGACTTGAAAAGTTTTCGTACTTTGCGATTTATAAATATACCTGGTTTAAAATCTGTTCTATCAAACTTCCACTGCAAAATACTAAGGGTTGTAGAGCAGATAGATTTTATTCCAGCGCCGTCAATTCTGCTCAAAATAAAGTTTCATACTAGACCTGTGCAAATGAGTGAACGAATTAGAAGCTTTTAATCCTAAAAAGGTTATACTTTATTTTATATTACTTTATATTTAGACTTTATATTACACTTTTTTAGAATTTTATTACTGGAAATTAAATACACAAATCAATATAAATCTAGAATAATTATAAATCAACAACTTTACAAAATCGTTATATTTTATAAATTGAAAGTTCTCATAATATGAACTTGAGCAATCTGCAACACACCGAAAAAATGTTTCGCATTTGTAGCCTACGTTAATTAATATTCCAATTCACTAAAGCCTTAGGAAACAGATGTAATCAGAATTTAGCCTTCGGGTACCTATGTGATGTAATTAAACTTGCTGATTTGCTTCTGACCCTTAGTTATTTAATGAAATATTAGGCCTCCTACAATAATATTATAATTCCAATATCTAAAGTGATGATAAAACACAGATTATATATATATATATATGTGTGTGTGTGTATGTATGTATGTATGTTTGTGTATACGTATATATAGGTTCAAGGTATTAAAGTATTTAAATATATATAAATAATTTGCCAAGGTAGGAGTGCATTTTTTTCTTTCTTCTTGAGGGTAGGTCTGCATCAGGTTGTGACCCTGCCCATGGTATCCCATAACTTTCTCTTATTTCCAGTACCATGAAATCAAATTTATGAAACGGTAATTTCATAGCTACTGAACGTCTAGTGAAACAGGAAGTAGCAAAATAACCCTTTCAGACATATGATCCAACGTGTGACAGAATAATCATTTGTTTTTTACTGAAACAAAATTTGTGTTCCATTCATCTTACCTTTCAAATCTAAAAGTGTAGTTTCACGTCTTTTTATTCATACATTTTTAATACAAAAAAAACTTTATACAAAGATACGTACAGTATCTCCTAACGCTCCCCGAAGGTAGATTTAATAAATAAAAATCCTAGACAACCGTTTATAAAACTATAATACGTATACATTATTTAAAGTGTACAGTAATATAATCTATGTATTATTTATTCGTTTTAAAATGGAATATAATCAAATAAAATGTTGAACATATATTTATCAAATTCTTGTTTTCATTTCAACAAAAAAAAGTAAATATCTAATTGTTCATAACACCTACACCTTAATATTTAGTTATTAATGTTAAGTGTATGCAAGGTTCACTTATCATTTCAGCCTATCACTTTCATTAATTTCTCTGTCTTGCACTGAAACTAAATGAAGTCCGTCAAAGTTTCGTGGTTTATGTTACATTATCAGGCTGACTTGTGTATTGAAACATATATCCAGGGCTCACCGAAATAATTGCCTGAACTTAACATCAGCATTTCTTTCAATCGTTCCCATCTCTCTTGTTTATATTTACTGTGTAAAGGTAAGTTATTTAAAGCAGGTGACTTCAAATTACCTACAAATTATTTTTAAAAATTATAATTAGAATAAAATTACAAAAACGATTACGTAGAATGAATTATTGCACCTTTCTCCGTAGGGAGGGGAAATAAATATATTTTCATCCTATGACTTCCAGTATGGCGATTTTTCCCAATGCCTAAATAGTCATGTTATGAATGAAACATTATTTAAGTTAAGTTAGTAATTTCAATGTCTCTTCAAAATTAAAACATTTCATGTTAAAGCAATAGAAAATATAAAAACTCGCATTTATCATAAACATATTAAGAGAAATTTTTAAATGATTTAGGTAGTAATATTGCCAGTCAAAAACATGAAATGTCCACCTATGTTATGAGTTGTAAATAAAAGAAGCTTTCTATTAGGTCTAGTTTGTCAATCGAGCTTTATCTAATGATTATTTCTTGTTCACGTAGGACCTTCCGAATGTATAATGCAGTGTAGCTAGTCAACACGGTGTTTTTGGTAGACAATGTAATAAGTATATTATGTTTAACCGCCATATTAGAAGCGCCATTGGTGGTTCCAAATAATTCCATTTTAATTCCATGGAGTGAAGTCCATTTTTAACTACAAGCTATTGTTTAACTACGTTCTGTAATTTTTTTGTTGTGGTCGTTGTGGGATGGTTCAACAATGTATTTAATTCCCCCTCATATATTTTCCGTAAGGATGACTGACAAAAACTTTCAACCTAGATGTGATGTTGCTTTCATCAAGAAACGTTTTTAATCAGAAGTATGTTAATTTGAAACTTCTTTAATTAAATGTTTGTCCGTATCACTACCTGAAATTCGTACCTTCCTTTGCATTTATTACTATTAGTTTGATGAAAAAAAATTAAAATATTGAAAAGAATATAGATCTTAAAAACCCAGTTTGCGCTTACTAAGACATTTGCCGTACTAAGTAAACGGTTTCCCGGACTGTGATATACAGAGTAAAATATAATTTTTATAGAGGCGATATTATTTTTTGTTCTTCAGCCCTCCGAACTGTCAATGAAAAATAGCCTGCACAAAAATGACTCCAGAAACCCAAGATGCCTGGATAAGGCGAAAAACGTGCTACATGGTATTACACACATTTGTAGGGATTTTCTGCTGTCGGAGCTATCTTTAGCAATCATGACGATGAAATAGCTTCCATATATGTTGCAGGAATAGATCTTAAAAACCTGACTGTTTTCCTTTTTGACTCTTAGACCTGCATCAGAAATTCCATGGCAACTCAAAGCTTGAATGTAGTAAAACCGAAGACTAAACAAGAAGACTAAATGCTCTCATAAATGTGGGGTGGGTACTTAGTTTTCAGTGGATCCCGATTCTTGAAATATCTCTGAGTACGAAAAGGCTGACCAACTAGCCAAAAAGGGAACGACCCTCCTCCAGCCTGAGAATCTGGGTTCACTACAGCCTGACTATTTGAGTCCTCCAAGTCCCTAATACTGATGATCGCCAAAAAATGGAATCAAGTTCAATTGAGGGAACTCTTAGTAGGAACACGAAGGGGAAGTCTTGTATGAGGGAGACCAAATGAACATAAATTGCTCCGAGCTGTTACCGTTGCACCATTCAAATTGAAGTTGGTTCCAGAATTTCTTGCTGCACATCATCCTCCCCCCCCCCGCCTCATCCATGTAATACCAATCAGAGAGTGTTTGCTGTGTGATACCAGTCTCACTCTTTAAGGAAGCCCATCTCTACTGCGTCGCCAAATGGCTCTACTATCAACGGTTGGCTTTTACACCATAGGTACGGGACACTATTGCTTCTAAACACACACAAATTTGTACTATTCTAAACTTCATTGTTCACACATCAGAATATTTTCGAACATTGTTTATGTTTTTTTCACCAATACTGTATAAAAGAAAATACTACTTTACAAAAAGGCTGGAGCTCCAAGCTTGGTGTTTAGAAACAAGAGTGATTCACAAACATACTCCAAGCTTGCCTCGTGCTATGTGTTCTTAGCTGCGACTGGAAAGGAAGAGCAAGAAGTTGGGTTTGCACTGAAGCTTAACTGAGTAGAATAACACATTCAATGAGGGTATTTGAAATTAAAAAAAAAAATATCTAGAGAATCCATTATTCTACTAAATCTGATCTCATTATAAATCCTGCTGACTCTCATTCACACAATCTCAAGACCTTTCTCCTGGTTTATATATTTTACGAACGCTACCATTAGCAATAAAAAATTTTCAATATTTGTACTTAAAAACTAAAAATTTATGAATCATATTTCAAGATTGTCTATATTCTTCAATGAAAAATTAAATCCAGTATTTATCTTCTTTAGAAAAATTATATAAATAATAAAGGAGTGACAATTCAATCTTAGAAGTTTTTAAAAAGGAAATTAGGATGAATTCAACATTCCCTACAGAAACAACTTGATTTATACGAGTATAAGCACGCCTGTTTCGCAGAAATATTTCTATCTGTAAGGAATATCAAGTTTTTACCCAGAAAGAATGAAGGGCAAAGAAATTAATTAAAGCTTCTTACTGGTGAAACATAAAATCGACGAAAATAAATCTCCTAGAAATTTAGTTTTATAAGTGACGTAGCCTTCGCAATGAAATTCTTTACTTTATGATTTCAAGAGTAATAGAACACTGTTACGAAGACTTTAATAAAACTTAAATTACAAATCTGCGCTGATATTCATTACATTAAACCCAGAGATAAATGTGCTTATTGGGAGCGATGATATGACTGGCGCTGTGTGAATAGCTACAAAGTCAGGTTCCGTACGCGAACTCATGACACCAAGCTCACCAAGAAGTTCCGATATCGCTGCGTGTATCCTATTATCTTTAGCATTAGGTGCTTGTTATATTTTAAATTTTAAAAAAATTTTCAATAAAAAAGTACTTTATTGTGCGTTTTAAAATTAGTAATTTTACACCATTACTTTGGCAATGCCGTACAAATATTGTACTAAAGCCGATTTTTTTTCGTTTTCACTCACGCAACTTAAATTAAATTCTAAACAAGAAACAAGTGATTTTAATTGTGCAAACCATAGTGGTTAACACATGAGACCAACCACTAACTAAACGTC
The DNA here is from genome assembly GCA_036971475.1 of Prosapia bicincta. Classification (NCBI taxonomy): domain Eukaryota; kingdom Metazoa; phylum Arthropoda; class Insecta; order Hemiptera; family Cercopidae; genus Prosapia; species Prosapia bicincta. The sequence continues at coordinate 63,800,365 of JBAIZL010000001.1, forward strand.
ATAGCCATTGAAATTGAACATTATTAATTTTGTTGAAAAGCTTTGTGGTAAAAGTTAGAAACTAAAAGTAATTTAACTTTGTCGCCGTTATAAATTGCTCTCTGTTCCTTTCTTCAAAAATGTACTTAACCCATGGCATTTTGAAACGAATAAAATATCATGGAGGTAGATTGAAATTTTTGAAACATGTGTCTGGAGTCATGAGTAAGGGTTGAAATGTAATTTTTTACCTGGAAAGTTAACGACACGAAATATAAAGTGAGTATTTATTTACTATTTACTATTTATTTCTATTTTTCATCCCTATATTGTCACGTTATAGGGATAATTTAGGAATTCGTTTTCAGTTTTCATGTTTAAAAGATTAATTAAGTAGCCTATATTTCAATTCCTTCTATTAGTTTACACTTTCCTGTAATATATCTTGTATACAAATTTAATCGTTATTAAAGTAGTTTTTTAATCATCTAATAAAGTTCAAATACATTTTTTTATAACCTTTAGTGGATGACAATTGATGTTGCTAATATTTTCAATTATATTTTTCAAATATTTATTCAATGATTGAATTATAAAAATGTGGGGAATCTAGATCGAATTCGAACTGAGTATTTTCATGTTCATAGCGCTTTGGCACTGAGCCAACTTTTTTGTAGCTAGAAAGTTTCTTCTCAAAAGTGTAAATGGATGTTCCTTTAGCACCCATCTGTTTATCGTCGAAACCTTCGTTGCACCTTAAATTGCCCTACAATATCATAAATAACGCTCTAGGATGAAAAATTAATGACAAAAATAAAATAAAAATTCAAACTGCGTTAACGGTATCGAACCATGATTCAAAAACGGACAATGCCAAAGGAAATCGAAAAGATACAACTCAATGTAGTGACGAAAAAAATAAAACTAATAAATAGTAACATACACAGATAATAGTCCAATATCATAAATAAAAACGAAAATAGAACATTGCAAGGATATTTGATCTCTGTTTTTCCACTTAATATTGTTATTCTGACATATGTACATAAATATTTATATTATTTGTAAACATAAAATACAAATAAAATAAAATAAAATATGCCTTTGTTAATTTGAATAGGAGTTGACTTTCGGTAAAAGCTTTATGTAAAACCTTTAGCAATTCACAAGCTTATATTACTAGAATACTGAATTATACGTCTCTGCTTCGTCTTTTTAGGCCTACACAAATAAGAGTTTTATAGGCAAACCTGATCCAATATCTTATATATAATAAAATCAGGTTTCTTTCAAAACAGAAAGCTTATATATCTTACATCACGCCGCACCAATATACAACTTGTTTTTACATATATAACCTTGTTTTAAAGTAATCATAGTTGTAGTATCTACACAAATTACATTCATTGAGTTTATAAAATGAGCAATTAACCTAATATGTAACGCATGGGAGGACTAGCTTTATTAAGGTCAAAGTGTTCCAAGTAGGTATTAACACCAAGTGGGCGATTGACGCTGCAGTCCTCAGCTGTAATAAGGGCATATTATTGGGAAACAGGTCAGTGAAGCAGCTTGGAAATGCCATTGCGTCACTTTAAAAAATATTGCCTTTTAGAGTTGTATTTACGTTTATAATCGTATTATAATTACTTTACTTAAATTTACATGTTTACTTGTTGTAGAATTATTTCGTCTATATAGTGTAAAAACAATAAATAAATTATATAATCGAAAACCTCTATGTTTGCGGCGGTTTTTAGGCTTTACAAAACCAAACTCAAGATTATAGATATTATTACAGGCTGACAGAAACAAATTCAATTCCTATTAAGCAATTTGTTTATAAATCAACGCATTGCTCAAATATGTTCCCGTCACAGCGAATAACGAGTGATGCATATTTGTTCAAGCTCTAGGTTATTTTTTGTAAATATTTACTGTTATCAATAGATAACATATGCAAATATAGTTTCGACGTTTGTGGAGAGATCAACTTACAAGCTTTTCCATTATGTTTGCAGGTATTTCCAATATTTGTAATAGTTTCACAACGTTTAAGGAGTATAGGCATGAGTAGAAGACGTACGTGCGTTAAGTGTCAGTGGGTCTTAGTAGGGGCAAGCATAGGTGCTCGTTGTCGTAAGTCGACGTGCGTAGGTATGAGTAGGAGATGTGCGCTCGGTTAGGTGCCATTGGGTGTTAGTAGGTGGTCGTAGATGCTAGTGGGCATGAATCGACGTGAGTAGGTGCTAGTAGGAGAGGTACGGTTAGGTGTCATTGGGTTGTTAGTAGGTGTGGAAAGATGCTAGTAGGCATGAGTCGACGTGGGTAGGTGCTAGTAGGAGAGGTACGAGCAGTTAGGTGTCAGTGGGTGTTGGTAAGATGGTTGTGGGTTGATGGTAGTAGGCGTGAGTAGACTAGATAGGTATAAGATGGCGCGAGTAGAAGCGAGTGTTATTTGGTAGTCGCTGTTGGGTTATTTAGTATGTACTCGCGAGAAAACGTAAGTAGATCCAAGTAGACGAGAGTAGCTGCAAACAAAAGCAGGTATTAGTCAGTGGGTAGTGTGCGAAGATGCTAGTAGGCGTGAGTGGCCTTGATTAGGTCTGAATAGGAGAGGTACGAGCGGTTAGATGTCAGTGGGAGTTAGTAGATATGTGTAGATGCTAGTAAGCGTGAGTAGACGTGAGTAAGAATGAGTTGACGCAAGTAGAAGCGATTGGATGCTAGTGGGTAGCGTGTGTGGACGCAAGTAGGCGTGAGTAGGTGTGAGTAGATAGAAATGAGTAGCTGCAAACAAGGGCAGTCTGAGTCAGTGGGTAATGTGCACAGATGCTAGCAGTCGTGAGTAGTCGTGACTAGGCAAGAAAAGGCCCTTGGTTGTGTAAGTAGCAGCAATTAAGTTTGAGTAAGTCCGGCTAGACGCTAGTAGATGCGAGTAAATGTGACTATGCGAGTGCTCAGCAGGATACACATATGAGTAACTGGTTTCATTTTAACACAAACACGTTGAAAGCAGAGCGGTTTTGTCTGAAAATAACAAATAGGGTCTTGAGTGTTCAATAAATTTACTGTATAACTCTCTGAACATTCGTACAATTTGATATGGAAAAGGAAATAACTTATTTATTCCTTCTCGCTTTGTCTTTCCTCGCGAAAGGAAGTAAACATCCAAAAACGTCTCAATACGGGGGTAAGAATTTGTTGCGGTTTGGGATTTATAATTGTGGTTAGAAGTGAAGTTTATTTTCGTCTGTTCATGATAATATTTTAACGTAGACACGGAAAACGACCTTCCCCGTTTATTCCTTACATGGACTTTTCTGTAAATATTCAAATGTATAGGTTGTGTCAAGCATTTTTTTTTTTAAGTCCAATATCACAATGCTTTTTTGATACTAATGATTTTAATTTATAATTATGCTGACTAACCCGGATTCATTGGAATAAAAAACAAATAATGAATCTACGGATTTGTGAACTGTAAAGAAAATTACGGAAATACGTCAACTTCACTAATTTTCCTGTTTAATTGTCATTCCACATCTTATTTAGCCAACTTGGAAGTTATTTAAACTAAAAAAATCAAAAAATTATTTCAAGGCTCTAACTTAGTATTAGGCTTTAACTATAGAGCTCTTATTCTTTTGTTAAAAATTTGTCCACCATTTTATTTCCTTTTCTTCAGCTACAACCGCAGTAACATTTATTATTATCTGATTTAGATTGGTTTATATTAATTTACGAGGCTCTTCTCTGTTTTTCTTTTTTTTACTTTTTATTGTTTAACAATAAAACCTCCATTTATGTTAGACTTTTCTCCGTTGTCGAGGTCCTAACATTAATTTCTTTTTATGCAAATAACGTATTTTTATGATGTTATCTCAAGCCTTGTATAAGTAAACGTCATTAAATTGAGAATTTACTCCTTCTTTCTGCTACTTTTTATTTATTCATTTTTTAAACCCTATTTGCCCCCTATCGTTTATCATTTCTCCTACTCGAGACAAGCTATTCGTTATTAAAGTTATATAATCTTTTCTAGTTTAAGATATTTTTTATAACATTTTCGATTCTATAAATCCAGTGGAATGTCTTGATTTCATGTTTTAAACACCCAACGTCGCATTAAATTATTCACTTTTTCATATTAAGCTCGTGAGTTATTTCCTTTGTTAAAGGTCTTCCTTTACTAAATTTATTCAATTACTTGATATTTTTAGTTACTTTTTCATGGTTACAGTTTAGCTTCAAATACATTGCTCAAGGAAATATTAATTGCTGGTAGGTTAATTTTAAATTATTACATAATACTTATTATACATTTCAAAATACTACAGTGCCCTCATTATTTTATGCACTATTATACACTTTTTTAGTTATTTAATTTAAGAGAAATGAAATTAATTGTCGAGTTTTTTTTTCAGCCAAGTCTTACTAAGTTAATAGACTATGGTAAAAGATAATGTACTTGAAAGTTATTCTCCTTATCTAAATAAAATTTGATCTCAACAAACGTGAAACACAAGCAAGCAGTTTTATTAAATGAAAAGTTTATATGGAACCAATTTTCTCTGCAACGGGAGCGTTGACGGCAGCTCTGTACTTCTACCAACACTTGAGTGTTATACTCCCATTACACAAGGAGGAAAACAAATAACAGTGATATTATATTCGGATATTGTTTTTAAATGTTTCCCTTTATGTCAACCTACATGACATTGTGTTGCGGAGATATTCCTGTGGGAGTGGTACGAAAGTAGATCCCTTTGTACAGAACAGTGGAGGATGCGACAAAATATTTAATTTGATTATTTTCACGACCAATGTTGTTTTTTATTGTAAAGTACTTACTAATTTAGAGAACAAATATAAAATTTACGCGACTAAACGTACGAGATATCGCTGTTTTTTTTATTTGACAAAATAACGTCAAAACAAATGTAAGAGCAAACGACTTAAATATTGATCGAATTGCTTTGAGAAAATTTGTGTTACCGCTATGTACAATGATACACATAATTAATAGAATGTACTTTAAACTATTTGAATGTTAAAGTTTCATGATGTAATCATCTTGATTTTACTGATTAAACTATAATTAAAATCTACTTAAACCTTCGTAAAAGGATCGATTGTTTTGAAACGCATCAGCAAGTAAGCACTATGTATTCACTTAGTTAAGTAATTTTTAATTATATTTGGTCGAATTCAAGTGGTCTAAGTGATTGATTAGAATATAGTAGTAGAATATAGTATAAACTATTTCTTTGTATTCAAGTGATTGCTTAGACACTGAGAAATGTATCTACATTTTTGTATTAATGCGGTACTTATGAAGCCGTGCATATTTAAAGTCATTTTCGAGAGAGCTCTACTTTGGTTAATATTAACCAGTGAGTGGTGAATGAAGCCAATGACCATCCACCAATTTGCTGGAGTTTGTACCTTGGCAAGTCCTTTTCTAAACAGATGCACAGGTGAGGACGGATGCAAAGGTTTGTTATGTGGGGTACGCCTATATCGTCGTAAGTGGTACTGGATGTGATGTGTTTGTACATTTTAATGATAGATATGTCACACAAAAAATCAATTAAAAATGGTTTTAATGGATGGAAAAAATATGATATCACAATATTCTATCCTGCTTTGTATTTAAATTAATTGCAGTCAAGTATATTTTAGAATTTGTAAACGAATTGTTTTGAATATTTATCACTATGACTAGGCAATATATTACAAAATCCTATTTAGTATATTTTTTTAAATGTAAAAGAATAAAAGTTTTATTTGTTTAACTTTTGACGGATAATAGAGTAGCATTTACCTAATTTGTAACACGATCGGCGTGATAAAAATAAAATAACGAGAAAAAATGCAGGTGAAGACTACTAGAGCAGAGACCTTATCCCAACAACTCCAAACACTTCATGGTAACTACCTACCTACATTGACCGTATACCTTTCCCTATATATTAAATAACCGCACGTTGATACAGTAATATGCTTTTAATTTAAAAATAAACAATTTATTATTCGATTCTCATTTTGCTTTAACTGAGGTAGCTTTTAAACAAGTGCTCAAAGTTATCATTTTGTATTATACATGTTTTTTTTCATTTTTGAGCACTACATACAATGAGCTTCCTTTCGAAATATAATAATTTCACTACAACTGTGAAATTAAGCAAAAATATTTCCTAGGAAAAACGCCCATATTTTTTAATGTTTTAAAACGGTGTTTTTTACATAATTGGGCAATAGTTTTGTTTCTGATGCAAAGTTGAAAGTAAATAAATCTATGGTTATAAAACCTAAGTACAAAAACAAATACATTATAATGAAAATTGCTTTAGTAGTGTATCAGTCTTTAGTAGTCTATCAGTAAGTTGTAATTGCTGTCAAACGGCTTAATAGTTACCCTAGATGGCAGCGACAGACTCTATAGTACTGTCTATCTATCTGTGCACTTGCTTACTCCAGCTTTCTCGCGTACTACCTCTTCTGAAAACATGATACATTTTCAGAATGTTCGATACATCAAAGGTTTCTGCATTCGATATGTCTACACATAGTTCAAGAGTTTATTTCATACCGAATCTAATTTATCATCGATTTTATCTAATATCATGGCAGTGCTATACTGAAAATCAAACTACTACTACTTGCTGGTGGGTTGTTACAACTAATCTCTTAGAAACTAATCAACTATCGTCTATCGGTTAGAAACTTGTCAACATTGTTTACTACTTTTAGTTGCAGATACAATTATTTAACATTTTTATTTCTTTTATTTCTTATTTTAAATATAAAGTTAATTTTATGGATGCAAACTATAGATAAAGCTATGGACAAAACATCTGAAAAGGACCAAAGTAAAATTATGTATATTGTCAAAAATATTATTTATAACCTTAACGATACTGCAGTGTGTAACCTTAGTCGCGATATATCCACTAACATTGCTAAGAGGGAATCAATTTTAGCAGAAGATCGATTTGAATATACACTAGTGAATATGAATATAAATAATTATTTGCCTTTCAAGCAGACAGATGCAGTTTATAAATATAGGATTTTAATTATAAACTGATAAAGTTTGGAAAATATTATGGTGTATTGTCGGTGCAATAATACGAGATATCAATACTCGAACATCCATTGTGCTTTGCTCAGGGTGGTGCTTAGATATGCAACTTTTGAAATGGTTTTCTGGCATAAATATTGAGATTACATGCAAATTGCTTTGAATCGCAACAAATAAAATGATATTGCATACAGAGGGTTCTAAATTGCAACGTATGAGTTGGAAATACATAAGAATCACTCTCAGTACTACCGTATGAATTGGGAATACAAACAATTGGCTCTGATTGCTAACATATTAGTTGAGAATACTTACAGATGGCTCTGATAGCCGACATATGTTAGATTGACAATATATACAAAAAGCTTTAAATTCCAACTTACAAATTGAGAATGCGTATTGCAACGGCCAAGTTGACCGTTGCAGAATCTTGGGAATGGAAAGAATAGGCATTTAGACCAAAGTGCCTAAATTTGTAGGAGGTTTAAATAAATAAACAAACTTTCAAACTTTTTAAAATAGTACAAACGAATAAAGGTAGGGTGGACTAGGACTAAATTTAATAAATTATAATTTTAAAATATGTTAAAAAACTAAATTAACCTAACATTAATAACCTAAACCTATATTCATAACCTATATTCGGATGAACATAGGCCAGAACCAAGTTGTTTATAATATTTTTCCAAATGGGCTAAAAGGCGCTGCAATTTAAAAGACTTGCTAAAATAAAACAAAGGATTAAATAAATTTGGAGAAATATAAATAAATAAATTATTTGAACAAAATGTGAAATTCAAAGCAAAACATCATATAAAGTAAGAGGCTCTAATAAAAGTCAAAACAAAATAACTGTACAAATTACAAGCATGTATTAGTCGAGAATATAAACAAACAAGCTCGTTGCTAAGAGTATCAAAGCTCTGATAAGTTAATTTATGCAAGGGGTTTACACAGGGACAGTGACGATTCTGAAGAAGAAATCGTGGGTTCTAAGCCTTACTAGTAGCTGAGCCGTTAAAGAATCTGGACGTGTTGTATAAAGCTCCTGAAGTTATGAGTACAACGATGTCTTAGAAAACTTTAAAAATTGCAAGATGTGATATGGAAGTGTTGGGATATTTGAGTTATTTGCACAAATATCAAAATCATCACCCCCTCGAAATGCAAAAAGCGAATTTATAAAACGACGAAATGAGTGTATTTGAAGAAGATGCCGACCATATTTCAAAACATAATGAATTACACTGTATAAGTTTTGAGAAACAAACCTATTTAGTAAAATGAAGAACCAAAAACAACAAGATATTTAACAAGGCTCGATGTGAAAAAGCATTTTCAAGACAAGATTTAGGGAAGAAAGAAGTCTTTAGTATAAGGTTTTTTAAACAAAAATATTCATTTAATATACACTTTATTTTAGTTCATATTAATTAAAATTTAAAATGGAGTAAAAAGAAACAGCCAAATAGAAATAAACCACGCTAAGGCTAACTAAATTAAAATTTAACTTTTTTAAATTGACTATATTCAACCGTTTTCATGATACGGCGAGAAGTTATATAATTGAGTAAAACATGTTCAATGTTGCTTTATTTCTTAAACAAAGGTTATAAATTTTTATTAGTTATATCCCGACATTAATAATTATAATTGCGCTTAACTAAATTTGTTTCCATATGTATAACCAAATGCTAATGTAGAAGTTAACCACACTGTTGGGTAAATATTTACCAGATTTATATAAATCTTTACATAAAACACTTGTTTTTATTTAGGTAACACAATTTAGAAGTAAATTTACATTATATAATTGATATATAAAGGATATCGTGATATGTTGGGAATTATTAGACGTTCTATGTATAATAATATGAGAATAGAGTGTGAAAAGTAAAGCCTAGGTTAAATGGAAAGCGGTTGCCTGGTTTAAATATAAAGTGAGTAACTTATAAATATGAATGTGGTAATAGTATGATAAAATAAATAATAGTTAGATATAGATGTTGGGGGTGGGTTATGTTTAATTCTAGAAAGACAGTTTGGTGCTCAATTTAAATAATATGCTGTTTGTACACCAAAAGAAATTTATTGATTAAAAAACTAGACAAGACTTAAATAAATAAATAAGATATAATTTGCTATTTGTCAACAACCAGCAGTTGATTGATTAAGACGATTGTACAAAGAGTATAGGTCATATGTTAAATAATATCATAACGGTGAAACAGAAAATAAATCAGTAGTCGTATAATAAAATGAATAATAAATAAATAATTTTCAAATACCTTGTAGGTTTTATTTCATATAAAGTAACTTTCACTGGATGCCCAATTACAGTCTTTAACTCACAAGTGTCTCTCATAGAATCCATAACCAAGATGAGAGCCTAAAAATGCCTATAGGTGGATAATTGGTTTTTGTTATAAATTCAGAAGTTGGTTATCCTGAGAGATTTATTCCTTGAGCTACACGTATCGGACCAGAGTTTGAATCCCGGGGATAAAACATTACTTTCCTGCAGACATGGAGTGTGTTAACATCACAAGGCGAATAAACTGGAGGAGATGAGTTGGCCGGAAGTACGATAGTAGAAAAGGATTAGAGGTAAGTGGAAAAGGTTCGTAGGAATATACATGGCTTTGAATGCTAACGTATAAATTTATAATGAGCACTTATGGCTTTAAATGCCAACATATGAATTGAGAATACATACAATTGGCTCAGAATGTCAACATATTGGTTGAGAATAGATACAAATGGCTATGAGTGCCCACATTTTGATAGATAATAATACAAGTAGCTCAGAAAGTCAACATATTGATTGAGAATAGATACAGTTGCATCTGAATGCCAACATTATGAATGATAATACATGCAGTTGGCTCTGAATGCTAACATTTTGATTGATAATACATGCAATTGGCTCAGAGCGTCATCATATTGATTGAGAATATATACTGTACAGTTGCATCTGAATGCCAACATTTTAATTGATAATACATACAAATGGCTCAGAATGTCAACATATTGATTGAGTATAGATACAGTTGTCTCTGAATGTTAACATTTCGATTGATAAAACATACAATTGGCTCAAAATGTCAACATATTGATTGAGAATAGATACAGCTGCCTCCGAATACAAACATTTTGATTGATATTACATACACTTGGCTTTGAATACCAACATGTTGACTAAGAATATATACAGTTGGCTCTGAATGCCATCGTATGAATATGTACGTTCATACAGACATACATAAAAATTGGTCTGAAAACCTACATAGTGAGTGATAATACATAGGGATGGCTACTAATTCTAAAATATTGTGATTAAAACCAGTTGATAGTTAAAAACATTATCCCTACGACACAGTGAATGCCTTGATTCCAAAAGATTATAAAACCAAACAATATCCTGGAAGTAGCAACAATTATTTTCTAAAAATAAAACCATAATTCTAAAGTAGAACATTTCCCCTGAAACCAAATAGCTAACGTCATGTTTCTGCAGTGCTAAATAATTCTCACCAATTAACACTCTAAGCTGATTCATGTTAAGTATAGGAAACATTTAATTGCTGACAAGCATTGTTACAATTTAAGTCAACAAGCCTTTGAGAAATTAGTTTTCAAGTGCTTGCTTCTCCCAGGCAGCCTTAAGGCAAACTACTTGACTACAACGATTGGATTATATCAGGTTAAGTTAGGCACGTCTATCATTTACGGATCTAATTAAGGCTTAACGAGGAACTGAACACACATATACAAAGCACCCAACACACATATAAACATTCATATTAATTTACATATTCTCCGCTTAAAATACCATACTAAAAAAGTAGCCACTGCAGAATATTTTGAAATATTTAAACATCATACAACCCAAAAACAATATATCTTAAACTACCACACACACTTCCATTCTAACATTATTTTCTTCTATACATTAAACAACCAGCTTTAACCAAACTTCCCTCCGTCATCATAAATCATACGTCCAGCAACCTGCAGCGATCGCCGCGGGTCGAATTCGTATATGAAATGATGTTATCGAAAGCAAGTAAGTTAAAATTATTGACGCAGGTATGCCATAACTACTTATAATATATGTTTTAAGACATCTTTGAATATTTGTATATGTAGAAAAGCCATGTGAGAAAGCCGTTTGAAGACCTGATCCAGAAAGGAAGAAATCATCTGTCTAAGGCTTTATATTCAGTACCAAGTAATTGCTTGAGAGAAATAATCCACTCTTAAGCTAGTTGAATTAAAATTTAACTTGTTTAAATTGACCCCATACAACCCGTTGCATGATACGGAGAGAAATTATATAATTATGTAAAATATGTTCAACATCACCTTATTTCTTAAACAAATAATATAAATTCTCCATTGGTTGTATAAGAATGTAATTGTGTATAAGTAAATGTGTTTCAATATGTATAACCAAATGCTAAAGTAGAAGTTAACCACAATTTTGGGTAAATCTTTGGCAGATTCACATATTATTGTTTTGATTGAATGAATACATGGTAGATTTAAATTGAATTGTTCATCTGTAATATACAAGATATGATGATATGTTGGGAGATATTAGTCTTTGTGGGTACAGAAATATGAGAAGACATGTGGGTAAATATGAGTAGGTGTATAAATCTTTGCCACATTTACATATTTTGTTTTTGATTCGTGTAACAGATATTAGAAGTAAATTTAAATGGTATATTTGAAATATAGAGGATATGATATGTTGGAAATTATTAGACTTTCTCTGTATAATAATATAAGAATAGAGTGTGAAAACTAAGGCCTAGGTTAAATGGAAAGGAGTTAGCCTAATCTAAATATAATGTGAATAACCTATAACTATACATGTGATAAGCGTATAGTAAAATAAACTAATTACAATATAATTAGATTGGCCAATACATATTTTTGGAAAGGGGATTTATTTTTTATTTTAAAATCGGAGTTCCGTATTAAATTTAGATAATTTGCTGTTTTTACACAAATAGATATTCGTTGATTAAAAAATTAGACAATAGGTTAGGCCTTAAATAAAATATAATTTGCAATTTTTCAATATAAAGCATTTTTTTATAAGGGTTATTGTAGGTTATGATTTAAATAAGATCGTAACTGTAAAAAAAAAAATAAATAAATAGATAATTGAATAAGTAATTAATAAAAAATTGCAACTTTCAATTACCTTTGAGTTTTATTTCATGTAAAGTAAGTTTTACTGGTAGCCCAATTATAGCCTTTAATTGTGAAGTGTCTCTGAAGGAATACATAATCCCGATAAAAGCCTTTAAAGGCTTATAGGTGGCTAATGGGGATTTCGTTATAACCTCAGGAGTTGGTTCTCCGAAGAGGTGTATTCTTTGAAGTATCGTTCCATAGTTCGAATTCAAAGGATAAACTATTACTTTCCTGCGGACAAGGAGTTGTTAACCATCATAAGGTAAGAGGAGGAAGGAGATGAGTTGGCCGAAAGTATGATAGTAGAAAAGGGTTGAAGGTAAGCAATGAAAAGGCATTATTTATTGTACAGGACTGTCAGGTTCTAATATATCCGAATGTCGACATCATCAAATGGTAAAAGAACAAAGAGCGTTAACGGTAGAGAGAAGTAGGACTAGATGTAAACATTTGTAATAAAAAACGTAGGTTTTCCATTCACTGTGACGTATTATTTATTTCCTTTTAGCGCATCTCATAGTCACTCGTAATAAAATTATCTAATTCCTTCGACTATTCTCTTTACAGAAGTGTATGATATTTATAGTCTACTAATTTTTATTTAACAGATCAAAACCATGTATCGAAAATTTAACTATGTAAATTATTTACACTTAAAACTAATAAAATACATATACATTTTCTGAATTGTTTTAAAAATTTAAATAATTCTACCTGTTATACTTCATTTAAATAAACATAGGCATTCAGCTCGAAATAAAATTCCAAGATAGCAATCGGCACGAAGGGAGAACCTTAGCAACAATAAACTGCAGCATTTATTTCGCCTTACAAACATTACTGGAATTGTTAAGATTAGAACATTCAATTACGAAAATCCTAAGCCTTTTAAAAGGTTTGACTTTTAGCTGCTACTTGCGTATTTAAAAACGAAGAGAAACCCTTGAAAGTAAATTATAAATCATGCACTTTAAACAAGAATAAAGGGTATTCAATTAAAAAGTATGGTTGTAGATTCAGGTTACAGTATAACAAATTATTCGAGGTTAAAGACTAAATTACGGATATGTATAAGCCTGCGAGACATAGCAGGGACTAGTGATGCGACTGAGAGGGGTTAACCGACAAGTGGAGATTGAAGATCAGGCGACTGCCTAACTCTCTCTTTAGGCGAACTATTGAACAAGACTGAACCAGAAGCGTCATCCACAACTCTAAATGTCAAGTAGGCAACAGCACATAGGCTGAACAAGACTCAGTCAAGAAGGAGGAATTTGGGTACTCCAAGGTTATGAATAGTCTGTCTGTCGCGACATTAGCTACATAAAAAAACGAGAAAATTGGTTTTAGGTATAGATCTGAATTTGAGGAAAGTTTTCTGCAAAAGTAGGACGTTCTTTGGTTTGTTTGAGAATTCCAATGACTCTGGCTAAGTCTCGTGCGTAATAAGTTAATCGTAAGCTCCGAACTGAACGATTGTTTGGTACATACTCTAACCTCTATTAATACTTTTGTATTTTGTAGTCCATTACGTTCAGTGAAACTTAATGAATCAATTTTATATTAGTTTATAACTTTCTGATCTCTAATAGTTTGGAACTCTATTAGTCCGAACTATAGTCCAAACTCTAATAATAGTTCCAACCTATCTGTAAAAAGAGTAAGCACAATCTACTGCCCACCCTGCGTACCTAATCCTATACTTCTTCCCTTCTGTGATCTATGTTCTGATCTGAGATAGGAGTCGTCTCTATTCTCATCTTGCATTTTTCTCCTTCATCTTGGTCTCTTCTTGCACCTTCTCAACTATGTTTATCTTCGGATTCATTTTTCTAATAAGTGTTATGAACTGCATCAAAACAAAGTTATTCATTTTATAAGATCCAACTAGTTACTAACTTCACGCTGTCATTACTTATTATTGAACGTTATTCAATTACCAGCGGTATTTAGCACTTGGCAAACTTTTTTAGTGAAACTTTGAATTAATGAACTATTGAACATTTGAAATTATCTAATTAAAGCGTTTAAATGAAACGGTGTTTATACCCGGCTCCATCGGTTTCCATTGCGGAAAACATTTATTCCACGTAAGTTAGTGTTTCAGTTATTTCCACTATTCCAACTCTTTCTTAGATTATAATGTCAAGGAAACTAACAGATTTGCCCTTTAAAATATATCTGTGTGTTCCTCCGAAAACTTATTATTTTATCTCTTTTTGTCAAACGTAAGGGCTGATGCCCCCAACGAAACAGAAATGACACTTAATTTTTTGTAAAATAACGTTTTGTTTTGGCCTTTCAGTAAAAACACTTTACCCACATAATCTAATTTTCAACGTAACTAAAACGTCACAACTTCCCAAACATATATCAAATGTAAAATGTCAAAGTTTGACAAGAGCATAATTAAAACATGAGATTTATTGTGTTGCGGTGATTGGTTTAATGTCATCTGTCAATATCAATTTCATTTAAAGTATTGCTTTGATATTTTTAGAACACTAATTACATTTCACTGTGGTATTGAATTTTAAAATAATATTATTGGCGTTTTTATTTATAACAACAGACTATTTATTTATTGATTAGTTATTTGATAGCTATTTAATAGTAGTTATTTATTTATTTTAATCTATTTTCTTACTAATAACAGTCATTGTGCAATCATCTATCACTACTGAATTAATTTACCCAAGTTTAATTCAATCCGTCAAAAATCTTGAGTGCAGCATTACCTACGTGGGATCTACAATATTCTAAGTGTTGTACTTCACAATAATGAATTTGAGAGACTTGAATTAAAATTATTTTACAATAAAAGCATTTAAAAATCCTACCTTATCAAGAGATATTTAAATCCTAGAAGGCTCTTAATAGATTGCAAAATCTGTGGCATACCCCCAGTTCATTTTATTTGTTATTTACAAACAATATAATGACAACTAAAGTAGCAACACTAGGAAAATATCATTTTCAATTATCTTATTCTTACAGTTATTTAATGAAAAACATTTTAGTACGCAGATTCTCTAAATTAATACTGAATTATTTTATAAATGTAGTAAAACATCGATAATACGAGTAGTATTGTTCTTGTGTAGTAATATTGTCCAGCTTATATGTTACTTCTCATCGTATGTCGGAAACTCTTCAGAGAATTCCGCGGGAATGTATAACAGCTCTAACACATTAAGGTTTACTTCCGGACCTAAAGCTGAAACTCTGAACAACTCAGGAAAGGTGTCAGGACAGCTGAAAATGTGCGCTGGAGTTAGTCATGTCTCCGGATAGATGTGACAGTTTTAGGTTTTCTCTCCCACTTTGATGTCCTTTACTCTGTCATGACCACTTCTTAGTCAAACTATGGTGTTTGTTACTGATCCATCCTCATTGATCTTACAAGGCTGTGATTTCTTCGATGGATCAGCTTTATTTATATTTCCAGCAACAGCAATTTATCAACTCACCCACACTCCTACGTTAAGATAATAAACATGTCAAACGTTTGATGCTGCAGTTCTAAGACTCGCAATGTGTTTAGGAATAGGCGCCAGATGGTGAGAGCATTCGTCAGTTGGTGCTTATAAGCAATCAATAAAACTTTCACCAGACATTTGTTGAAAAGCAGAGAACTGTTTTGTTCGTCTAAACAATAAGAAATGGCGTCTTGATTGTTCAAGAAATTTACTTCCAACATCACAGCAGCCGTCCAATTTTAAATTGGAAAAGAAAATATCTTATTTATTTCTTGTCAGCGCCGTTTTCTTCCGGAAAAGAACCAAACTTCCGGAATAAAAGTTTTAATAAGTGGAAAGGGAATGATTGTGGTTCGGAGGTTAGAAATGGATTTCAGTATTTTTGTTTCTTCGTGTTGGTATTTTGCTTTATTATTTCTTAGATGAACTTTGCTAAAAGACATCAAGTTACGTAAACTTATAATGTGTAGACATAAAATATTATTATTAGTTGGTTTTACTCTTTTATTTGTTACTATTTTGGTTTGTAAAACTTTCTGATGGTAAATTATTCTATTTCAAATTTTATTACAAGAGTGTTTCACTGAAGTGATTTTATGTAGGCCTATATTGTTGCCGCATTTGGTTCTAGACTATAACATAATAATTTTTACTTATATTTTTTTATTTTTATTTTGTAAGTTTTTTCTCTGTTCAATTTGTTTTCAGTTTCAGATATTGTTCATTGATTTTAATGTCTGGCATTCCTTCTTTCGTAAGTCTTTTGTTACACTTTGTTATACGTTTGTTATACGTTGGTGCACTTGACATGTTAGCTCTAAGAAATCTTCGGGACAATTTGGTGACAATCGTGCTCATATAAATTTATGATATTTAGGGAGGATTAAATGCTACGCATTCTCGTTATTATGCTCAGTCGTCAATGTCTACCATTTCAGCCCCATATAAACACTTTACAAACTACGACATAGGTGTAACATTTCAAATTTCACTGCTGACTTCCGCACACACCATACGAATACTAACTGTTCTGTTTTTATTAACATTATTTTCATTGGAAAGAATATTACATTATTATCTAAATCCTATTTGAGTGACCTCATCGTCTTTAGTGAGTTATACTTATTCAAAAAAAAATTACAACAATGACTTCTAACTATGAACAAAATTTTTGTACATATACATAGAAATTGAGATTTTCGTTACATTTAGTTTTAAAATGACTACCAATAGTATTGAAATTTTTACATCGTTTTATGACAAAATTCTTCTGAAATAGATATTTTCACTCTAGTTTACATTACCATGGCACCGGATGTTGACACTTTTTTTAGAAGCCGAAAATATCTTTCTTAAAAATAACATTTGTATCAATTTTTGTAGGTTTTGTTTTCGCTGACAGTGGGGAAAAAGTCTTTTCCGGTCATAAGTTTGGACCATTTGTTACTAGCTTAACTTGTGAAGTGAAGGTAACAATTCATTTTTAATCCACACTGACTCATAGATCATAATTTATCGACTAAAATTACAAGACATCATAAGAGAGTTTCAACTTCTATAAGAACTAAATTACAACAAATTAAAACTTTAAAATCGTAAAAAGAGTTTTTGTAAATTAGAGAATAAAATTATGGAATTGAATTTTATATTTTTCAGTCCAACAGAAAATGAAAGAAGTTGCACTTTTTTCTGTTCAGAAAGAGTACCATCTTATAATAAATTTCAACAGCTCAGTATAAATTTGTTTATGCATATATTTAAAGTGCAACTCCTGCACACGCCATTACGCACAACCTTTTCCTTATTTTATTGTAGCCCTTAAAGGTAAAATCTTGAAAGTTTCCTTCCAAACCGTTAGACATCCTGAACGTTATGTATGTACTTCGGCGAGAACTTTACACGACCTGAATTTACCATAGTGCCACAATTTACCATAGTGAATTTTCTGGAAAATAAACTAAATTTAGTGTTAAAAAACTTCAGTATTTTTATCACATAATTAAAATTTGTGTATACAATATTTTGTGATATTTAGTTACCGGTTTCGTTTTTATTCGTATTATTTAGGTTCATTACATTTGGATTTCACGTTTTAAAAGTGAGTCGTTTTAAAACATTTGTGTCTATTTGATATGCCATTTAAATTGTTTAAATTAAAATTAGTTATTTCCTTTTACATTATTACTACTAATGTTCTGTCGTATTTTATTTATTTCTTTTGATGTTTTACAACTTGTTTTCTCATCGTTTTTAGAATCGGTCTGGTTGTTTCTAAATCTTAGGTCTTCTATAGATAATTCCTAATATCGCACTTTATTATTAGCTTCGCAAAATTAATATTGGGTATAAACAAATTAATATATCAATAAAAACAAACAACAGGTAATTACAAAAATTATTTTAAAGAATTACCACAACTTTAACTGTCTATATTTTCAAATTAGTCGTTTGTCGTGTGTATTTTCTTTGCCTGTGGGCCTATTACATGGATTCATTTGTTTATTTTATTATTTTTTCATCAGAACCCCAAGGAACATGTGACTTTTCTTTTATATGTAGTTAAAATACATTGTTATATCACTACGTTTACCGACCTTTCATGATAAATCGATGCCTTCCACATGTTATATCTCGGTTGCATAATTATTTTAGATTCAATACAAGTTATAACGATAAAAGGCACCTGAGTAGGGGATGAATGTACTAGACCCTCTGACGTGGTGTCGCCCGCGAACTGTTTGGTAAAAATCTAAATCTGTGCGCCAGCCCTCGAGCAAAGTTTAATATTGTGGCAGAGGCCTATCAGCACAATGAACACTTCCCTCAGAAAATACAACTTTCTTTTATGAAACATATCGCTCTCCATTACCCTTTAATTGAAAATTAATTTTCATTTTAAAAATAATGTTGTTTTTAACTTCTTTTTCAGACACTCAGAACAGAGATCGTACATCATACCTTCATTGTTATAAATGAAGGTTAAAATGGCAACGTCGGTGACTAGATATTAATTCGTATTGTATGTATGCTGTAAGTAGAAGTTCCAATTTGTACAGACAAGGTCGCATAAATTAAAAGTTACGATCATGCTCTCTCCTTTACCAAGAGGTAAGAAGATTAAACTCAAATAAATGCATTAATTTGGTGTTCAAATTCTAAATATTCGCATACTAAGGCTATGAGTAATTTTAAGTATCTTAACGCTTATGGTAGTATTCTATTTACACTGGTAATCAGAGAAAGAAAAGCTACGAATGCATCTCTGTGAAGTAGATTTTCATTCTATCGTAAATTGTAACCTACCGGTTATTTGAAAATCTGTATATGCTTTAATTTATTTTATAAACAACACTTTTTATTCACTAAATAATTCGTCTTTAAACTTTGAAAAGACTCATCAGGATAGTTGTTTTTCTGACCAATTGTGTTTTAAGATTTCGCTTAAGCAGACTTAGGTGCCTATTCAAATCATTCTAAAGAACAAAATGTACATATATGTATATATATATATATATATATATATATATACATATATGTATATATATATATATATATATAAATTTGAACCAATTTATATAAGAATGTATATATTTATTCATGTAAGAATGAATCTAATTACATCTATAACTGGTTATATGTCAAAATATAGTTGTTTTAAGGCTGAAACATATTTGTTAGTTATATATATATATATATATATATATATATATATATATATATATATATATATATATATATATATATATATTATATAACAAGTCGTTACACAATAAACTTAACCAAATTAAACTGTAAGAAAGCAAAGCTACAATGTTGACACCACAAGATGTCGCGTGTGTTACCTGGATCCATTTCGTGTATTCATGCTAGTGTCTTTGTTATGCATCCAGTTTACATCAATCATAAAACCAATCATTGGCGATATAGGTTTTGCAATGTACGGGATAACCAGTTCCCCATTATTTGTTCCTATTGATCCTACTTAATATTTTTCTTATATTTACTATATATGACCTTGAAATAAAATCACAAAGCTAAAAGTAAAAATAAAAAAATAACACGAAAAAGCTTGCTCGCCAACAACTTGGGAACGATAGTTTCACAGTTTATTTCATGATCAAAGTTCACTTATGATTGTATATACCAATTATTTATCCATGTAAAATTATTATTTCATGTAAAATACAAAGACCATCCCTACAATTTATCTAAGGAAGAAATTTTTTATACTAACATTTTTTATCTGCCTATAAGAGTTGAAGGTTTACCTGGCATTATTAAAAACAGCATTATCTTGAAAGTTTTCGAGGGCGTCCGTAGATATATTCAATTTAAATTCACTTTAAAACAGGTGTTTTCTTTAGAACATTATTACAGAAAACAGTTCTCAATATTTCGCCGACATCGTGACAGTTTTTCACGAGTTTCCACAATACTTGACGTTCAGTGGTTTCTCGGTGATTTCGTCAATCTGTGTTGTACGACGGTAACAACAGAAAAACGGAAATAAACACAGCCTGGCACAGCACACACGGCACATTAGCTCTCGGGTTTATTGTGAGATAGAGGGTGGGGTTATATGTCATATCTTAGCCGCCATTGGATAGGTTTGTGTATTTATTGGACAGATGTCATGCAATCGGATTCTCTAAATAACAATATTGTTACCAACTATATTATTACATTTTACAAATAATAGGTAATTGTTTTTATCTACAAATTATTTTACACACTTAATTTAAAACTGTATATCAAATACAAACAAATCAATTTTCGTTTCAGTAGTGTAATAAATTAGAGCACAAATGATTTATCAATTTTTTTTTAAAGAGTGCCATTGATTTAGTTAATTATTTCACCAAAGGGGTCGCAAAATTTATGAACTTTCTTTTAAAATATTTATAATACAGGTAAAATTACTGACCTCATATTTGATACATGTCATCCAATTTAGAATTCCACGTGTTTTACAATGTTATAGTATTACACTGATACGGACTTCGAAAACAGAGTGGCGGCGATAAGACCCCCGCAGCCCTCACCGTGCGGGGGCGGTCTTGAGGGGTACCCAACTACCCTTTCAAAATAAAAAATCAAGCGTGAATGAAAATGGAAACAACATAGAAACCTCCAATCGTCCACAACTATCGGCTACCCACACACTGAAATAGGCAGTGCTGCATATAAACTCAATAGTATATTCGTATAAATATTATGCTAATATAGCATAGCACCTACTTATACTAGAATACAGAGATTCCTCATGATTAGCGGGTGCTACGTTCCTCGAATTACGGCGTATAGTGAAACCGAAAATACTAAAACCAACTGTATATGAAAAGGGAAGGGTTGCGTGCCTCATAAAAATCGTTAAAATTATTGCCAGTTATACTCTCACTTGTAACACAGTTTGGAATATTTACGTACTACATAATTACATAGATACTTTTATTTACTTTCTTTTTATTTCAATCAGAAAACATGAAAATTACATTAAATGTGACACACATACAGACACACGTATTCTTTATTGTTAAACACTAACTAATAAATTTTAAAAGCCCACTTTTAGACAATTAATGTTTTAAACATTGTTAGTTTTAATCATTTTTTTTTTATTTGACTTTGTATACGATTTTTTCTAGTTCTCTACACACTTCTTTATATGGGATGAAAATGGTACTCCTTCCAGCTCTCGATTATATGAATACCGTAATTACATCATACATTTCACCGTCAGATTTTGATGACGACTTCGGGATACATTTTTGCAATTTCTTCGTTTTTACAGGTTCAGGTACAGGTTCGGTAATTAGTTCTTCCAGCTCTTTTTACGTCTAAACTTGGTTCAAACTTTTTACAATATTCTCGACATCTTCACTATTAATGTCTTAAAATCTTTCACCTTTAATTCATGTGCTATTGAGACAATATTAGTCTCTAGCACTACAGCAGAGTAGAACAGTTAAACAATTTATTGCGGCTTTAAACCCTGAGTAGATTTCTCTTCGTTAGATAAGAAAGTTCGTGAAGGCATTCTTTTCCAAAGAACTCTAGTCTCATCCGTGTTAAAAACTTGATGTACTGTGTATCATTTGTTCCGAAATAAGATTTTTAAAACATGTTGAATATGATATTAAAGGCAATTTTCACGTTGTGAAGAGAAACCCGTCTATTGAACTTGTTAAACTGGCATTTGTTGACTGAAAATTATTGACTTTCGGTAGGTTTATCACAGTTTTCAACAAAATGTCCATACAAAAGCTTAGTTTTTCATGAATATAAAATTAAACTGAGAGGCACCCTTTTTGTGTTTCATCTTCTATCCACACACTCAAAGCTTTTTCCAATTTTTCGATGCGACACACAGGGATGACATTTGTAAATTGGCATGTCCCTTCTGTGACACTCTTTCTTATATTTTCTTCATTTTTCTTTATGTAACGCACCATTGACTTTGCAACAGATGCTATGGTTTCACCATATTTTGATTTATCTAAAAGGCCAATTCCCTTAATCAACCGAATAAAGTTGTTTTGGCTTCTTTTTTCCGTATTGATGTTTGAAGAGATCAGGGCTAGGTTAAACAATTTAAGCAAAAAGATAAAACTAAACAAAAGAATTCTCTAAACAATTTTTTAAGTAGGCGCGACGTTTCAAAAACTACCACACACGACAAGCGATTGCGACGCCTGTTTGGTAACTGGCGGGAAAACAAAACTAGACATAATTACGGCCGCTGGATACGATTATCGATGTTTGGATTTCGAAAACTATTTTATTATCAGTAAGTAAACAGTAGTGATGCTTAACGTATGTATAGAGTTAGATGCAGGCTTCGGATTAACTCATTTGTCAGGGACGAAACACCACTTGTTTAAGGAATAAGTAATACCTATTTTTGAGTAGTAACTATTTTAGTAACGTGTTTGTTTTTAATCAGATTTCTTTGTGATAAGTAACCACAGTACAAAATACAGTAACCACAGTACCGTACAAAATAAGTAAGACGAGAAAACATTATCCTACAAACTACACAGTAACTTACCGTCTCTCTTTTTTTTTTAAATACGAGACGTGTTAGCCTGATATCAAATAATTTTGCCAACCTCGAATACCGAGCTCCCGAATTAAGAAGAGCTAATTTGTCAATACCCGTGAATAGCGAGTGGCACCTGTCGTATACTATGAGAAAATAGTAGAAGCTCTATACAAATTTGGCATAGAAATCTACAAAACGATTCTTTACTCCCGGTAATACCAAATATACATACTCTTTCTTCGGCAATGCCGGGAGTAAGGAGGCGTGGCCAAATTCTCAGTTGTAGATTTCTTATCCAAATCGGTATTGAACTTCTACTTCGTTGGTGTAAGAACATACTATACTAAAATCGTTAAGCTCTATACTATAATAGCATAATAATAAGTGAAATAATTATATTTTTTACGATGCAACTTAAAAATTGGTTTAATACGCATTTTGTTGTTGTGCCACCCCGTGGTTCCATGGTTCATCTAGAGTTTCAATCATCTCTGTCTAATACTGTTTTCTTCAGAAACCACACACTTTTCCGTTTTCAAAAAACTTAGATCTATCTTTGTAAAGAATTCCACTGGCCCTAATGACACTGACATTGACTAATAATGATTGCAAACACTTAGAGTTACAGAGTAATGTTAAAAGTAATTAATTTAATTTTAAAAATTGTAAAATGTATATATTTAACACTATTAAATTAAATGTATTTATAATTAGCAAATGTATAAATGCGTTTACTTTTTCATTGATAGTTTGGGACAACTTTGCGTCACTAACGCGACAGATATCGGTCAATGAGTACTTAGTTTTAATCAGATAAGCTGTCTTTTGTTTGAATTAGCCCAACAAGATTGTAGTTATATTCTAGGCTTGTTTCTCCTCTGACCTGAGATTGGTTTGGTTAAAATCTATATTTAAATATTAATTTCCTATCACTCTTTGTAAACATGAAATGAATTAGTTCCCTAGATACAAAATTTAATCACATTTTACAATCATTTTGTAAGTAATAGATTTAAGTTTAAAAGTTTAATAGTTTTTTTTCTCTTTGTGTACAAACAAGTACCAAATGCTTATAAAAGTAACATTCAAGTTGAACAATTTTTAAAACATATTTTCAAGGGGGCAAGTTACGTACACACCATTACCCACAACTCCTTTCCTTATTTTATTTTAATCCTTGAAGTGAAAGTCCAGACTGTTTCCTTCCAGACCGTTAAACTCTCCTACGTTATTTCTGTATACGTTTGTAATGCGGTCTTTTAGATCCGACTAGCCCATAGCAGAGTTATTATTCATTTGTTGTAAAAACGTTTTATTTAAATTTATTGTTTTGTTACGTTTATAAACCCCTTGTTGTTTGAAGTATTAATTTTTAAACGTAAAAAAACGTTTAATATATTTGTTAATTGATGGTGTTTGACGTTTTTCTGCCTTTTTTTATCGATATGATGTTTGAAAAAAAATACTTTTATTACAATATTCACAGTATGTATTCGAAACTTTTATTGAGAGAATTGATAGGTCTACTGTTCTATTGGTTATTGATGTTAAATTAATGCATTTTGTCCTACACTTTGTTTGAACTTTATTTTTAAAACTATGTTCTTAGTACTGGTTTCACCTTTTCATTTTCCTTTATTAACTTTATTTTTATTAGTATTATTAATATATTTTAGATTCATGACTGTGAATAATTTTCATGTGTTTTCAAAATTTTAAATAACAATTATTTTAGAACTTCAATAACTCGAATAATTTTATCGTTTACCTACTTTTTTACCGCATAAATTTTCGTACTACTATTTATGTATTGTCTTCCTCTTCTGTATTTTCTCTTTAGTTTTTCTATAACTGTTCGTAACGTTATATAATTTTTCAATGAATAATCCATTAAACAAATCCTACACTTACAGTAAAAGATATGATTGAAAGTAAATAATGTTACAAACGAACGTTACTGCGATTAAACGCATGTTCACGTCATAATTACAGGACGTATCAAATATGAAATGATAACCAATTTCTAAGGTTTTAAACAAAAACTAAATAATCAGGACTTTGTACTAAAGCATGCAACATCATCTGAGTTACTACATTTAGTATTCCAGTCTTGGATTCAACTTTGTTTACAGTCCGACTTACGATCATTACCTAAATAAACATCTAATATTACAGAAAATAATAATAAATCATACTAATAATTATATATTGAAGTTGATATTTATTTTGGCTGTGTATGACTGTTTGTTTTGCATAATAATAAAATAATCTCATCTGTCATGAGACTATCTTAAAGTATAAGCTCAAATTAAGTGTATATACATATAACCAAATTATACGAACATACTAATAAATATATTAATACATAAATTAAACATAACATGTCCATACAAACATCTATACATATAGTTCACCGTGAGATATTATTACCAATAAATCTTTATAAACATGCAAACCTACTACAAATTAAAACAATATACAAATACAATTTAACATAAAATATGTAACAGTTAATGTTTAGAATGTTATTGTTATAAACTAATTAAAGTAGTTTGACACTCCATTTGCTACAAATTTTAGCTTATCCTTCAGTTGTACACATAATGTAATGGATCCGTAACTATGACATTGCAAAACATATGATTCCCTAGGTGTAAATAACTGTAATTGCTGTGTATACTGTACTATACAAAATAACTTTATATATATATATATATATATATATATATATATATATATGTGTGTGTGTGTATTAAAATATACATAATTAAGTTGCATGTTTCGTTATACACGAGAGGATTAGAAAAATGATTTTATTTCTAATAAACCTTTATTAATTTTGAATAATGATAATATTAGAAACTATTACAAGAATTACTTTTACATATGCGATAGTATACTCGCACAAAACATGGAGGGAGAACTGTTCTAGACCAAAGGTTGCTACACCCTGAAGTTCACAATAGCTTCGCCGGTATTCAACACAAAGACTACGTAACCCAATATATACAATAGGTCATCATTATATTAGCTACATCTACAATACTTATTTATATAACATATATATATATATATATATATATATATATATATATATATATATATATTTATATATATATTGTTATCCTTATATGAATTATATTTCTATGTTAAATATATATGGTGAAATAAAACAACTTTCATAAACAAGAATATATTACTTCATTTTAGTATTTATTGAAGCTTTTGCCTAATTTACATTATCAGAATTTTCTAGTCTTACTGTGGGTCTTACTCTAGTCACATAACTGGACAGTGGTGTATAAGTTTTGAAAATGCTGATAATGTAATTTAGCGAAAAGCTTCAATAAATACTAAAATGAAGTAATATATTCTTGTTTATGAAGTCGCTTTATTTCACCATATATATATATATATATATATATATATATATATATATATATATATATATATATATATATATATATATATATAATTGATAACCTATGTATACACATTTTATAAAGTATAGCCTATTTTCAGAATATATATAATAGATTAAATATTTGTCTTATTTTTTGAAATAATTTTATGAACAAACTAACAAACAAATATTATTTTCAATATTTAATGTATTTTGCTTTGTGACTCAGTCAGTCAGCGATAAAAGTAGATCTAAGACACTGGTGAACCTGTTTTACGGCGACTGTCAACTTTACCACTGGCTGCGGGCAGGAGAGTGGATCAGGACTGATGAATCATGGGACCTTTATTTTGTATAGATGGGTAAATACAGCGTGGTGCTTAGGTACTGTAACTTTTAAAATCGGGAAACGATAAAGAAGACTATTTTTTTAATGCATTGTTTTATTTTGTAAGTAATAGGCTTTAAACTACGCGACTAAAATGTTAACTAAGTAACTATTTCCATTTACTCAAATCCAATCTTGAACCTTGCTAGTCGGGGGTTTAGTACATAACATTACTTGCCTTTTATAGCTATAATTTCGTCTCAGCGAACTTGCATATATAAAACAGACACCGTATTATTCTGTCAGATTTACCTGTAACCACTTTTCTCTGCTATTGGCAGCTAAGTATTTCAACCAATACTTTAGCTTTATATTATATTTCTTTCGGGAAATAAAACCTAACGAGAGATATTATATTCCGGTATTCTGCATTAAAATAATGCCCCTTATTACTGTCCCGCATGTATTGCAGAGTAATTACTGTGTGGGTGGAAACGTTCCTTCAATAATAGATCACTTTATGCGTAACCGTGGGGAATGCAACGGTTTTATGATTTCATGTCTAAATTGTATTTAGAATTTCAACATTAAAACAGTTGTTTTAGCATTTAGGGGAGTGCCGTCAGAAGTGAAAAGGTTTATAGCTACGTTTACAGAAATTTCGAATTCAGAAAAATATTAAATTTTTTAATGAGAAATTAGCTAAACATGTGTATCAGACGCGCCTAAGAATGTTTTTATTTTAAAAGTTGCATTAGATATTAATAAATGAATATTATTGTTATATTGTATTATTATATTATTGTACACTACACAACGTAACATACATTTGATAATTTATTTACTTACTAAAGCCTAGGAATAATATAATATTCTTATTATTAGGAATAATATATATTTTTAGTGTCGGTATATTCAACCCCCTCTCCAGCTTTTCACTGATTTTACACATTGACATTTTTCGGAGCTCCCGTCTACATGAAATGTGCCTAAGTAGTAATTAAGTAGGATACGAGTATATTTCCCTCTTTCAATGGTTATATAGTACTGTCGTATGTTGTCTGAATCGAGTGAGCAACGTACTTTCATATAGGCCTACTGTCCAACTGACTTCCATGATATCTTCTCTGAGTGCAGGTTCTGTCATTTTCTTGTTCAAGTCCAAGACTCTTAATAAAGATAAGAACTTGTGGGTTAATATCATGGAAATGTTTCAAATCCAAGAGCCCTGCAAAATAAAGAAGCTGTTTTAAATTAGGTGTATGGGTGTCAGTCTTGGGCAATTCAGAATAAATGCAATGATATAAGCACTGAAACAGGGAGACATATGGTTAATTGTTTAGTACAAAAGAACACTTCAAATAGATTGGAGTTCCCTAAACGCCTCGAGTATACAGACGAAACTGTGGATGGCGGGCAGAAGTACAACAAATTAGCAAAATAAACATTTGTTATCGTAACTTTTCATTTTAAAATTAAGATTTTACAATTATTCAATTAACAATGTTTTCAATTTTATTCAATGAACTCAATTAAATGAATTATATTTAGACATATATTTTAAGTCATTATAGAATATATATATATATATATATATATATATATATACAGCGTATTGTATTTACAGTCATATATTATACACAGAATATTTATTTTCGTTTTACACATTTAGAAATTGTAATTGTCTATAGAAAAATAGTTTAAACCAATGTAAATGTACAAACACAATAGTAACAAAACCTTTAAACGATATTAACAGCTCTTCTATGAACTCATAAATTATCACGTAATTTAACAAAATATAAGGGTTTTTTATTTTATAATATTGGATGAAAATTATTGAAAGTTAACCATAAAACTCTATGTGAAGGAGGAAACAGCTGTCCTAATCAGGCGTCATAAAAGTTCCGCAAAACTTCAGGACGATTTAGATCTCTGGGTTGTTACGAATTCTCGTAAAAAAATTGCTAAGAGATTACGTCACGTCTACCGATATCTCAAATGGAAGTTATTTTCATATTACGTTTCATAAATTTTCCGTTAGGCCACCTCAAGTAGATTGTTTTTCAATAGAGTTGTAAGTATTTAAAATTAGAAAAATATTACCAAGAAAGTTATAATGTAACATAAATCACCTAAATATAAACTCAAATCGCTACAAAGGACGCACACGAAGCAGTACAATTAACTTATAATAATAATTGGAATGTACACTGGTAACCGACTCGGTGTTGTGAACATTACAAAGGCTGGTGACGTATTGCGGCTCAACCAATTAAGGAAAATAAAATTAAACCTGTCGCCCGTAACAAATTGACGCCTAAAATGAACGTTTGTTACTCGTGGCTAAATTGTTTGTTTTTACTTCTAATTAGTACGTGGCGAAAAGCTAATTTCGAGTTCAGTATATATTTTTTACTGTTTTCGACAAATGAAGGACTTAAATATTTTGGTGAAATAAGTGAAACAAAAACCCCTGCCACATGCTATCATTTACATTAGACCTTTTATGGGATTTTTATTTATTTATACACTAACTATACTAAGTGGGAATGGACGCTTGTTAATGTAAGTTATGCATTCCCCACAGTTCTGTACGAAGGAATTTATGGTGTGTGTGTGTGTGTGTGTGTGTGTATGTGTGTATGTGTTTGTGCGTAAATGTGTGTGTGTGTGTGTGTGTGTGTGTGTGTGTGTGTGTGTGTGTGTGTGTGTGTGTGTGTGTGTGTGTGTGTGTGTGTGTGTGTTAGTTATTAGGATTATACAAATACTACCGACTAGGTTTAGAGAATCGTAAATGTTATAGGAATGTGTAAATAAAAATATACACAACTGAAGAGTCACACCAAACCATAATAAAGATTACCTAGTCTCTTGAAGAGAAAAAAAATATAAACATGACCTTCCGTAGACAAGTACGACTTTTAAAGGAAATAGAATTAGCCTAGGGATTTTAACCTAAAAATCAATTCTTTATTTCTAGTCTTTAGATATTCTCATCAGAATAAGTTGATATTAAAATAAAGGGAAAAACAACCGAAAATAGTCGAATATAAAAGGAATTTACGATGGAAAATAAAAAATATATAAATAAATAAGTTATAAAAATAAATAAAATACGAAAACGAGCCCCTGGCTGTCAATATATACCAATATAAATAAGATCGAAAAAAACAGTTAATGTACGAAACAAAATGCCAAACAAAATATTGCAGTGGGATTTAATATATATTTAAATGGTGACCAAAACTGCGTCGGTTTATCGTTAGTTAGAATATTGGGGGAATAATTTAATTATAGAATTGGAATAGCTAAACTCATGTTACTGCTTTATAAATGGTACAAAGATTAGGGAAACTGAGTTAAAGCGTTTTATTTTCGTGTAATGTTCTGTTTAATTTTCAAAACGATTAAAAGAATAATAGGTTTTAAATTAAACCCATATAATGGAAAATTGATACAATTTTTAAAAAAAGCATCATAAAAGCGATGAGAAGTCACACTTTGTAAATATATTTAATTATTTTACAAATTATATAGATTTGAATTTCTTACAGTAAAATTTACCTAAAGAAAAAATATAGGAATTAAAATGTTATCATGAACAAACAAAAATAAACTCTACTCCTAACCACATTTAAAAATCCCAGACCACAATAACTCCCTTCTCCCGTATTAAAAATTTTCCGAAAGTTTGCTTCCTCTTTGGGAGAAAATATAAATTGACAGGAAATAAATAAGATATTTTCTTTTGCCATTTTAAATTGGCGGATGTTCCAAAAGCTACCAAGTAAATTCATTGAGCAATCAAAACGCTATTTGTTATTACTGGGACAAAACTGCTATGCTTTCAATGATAGACTGTGACATTGATTAATCACATGCGTAGAGTAACAGTAGCTGGCAACTACTCACTAGTATGCGCTTCAACATGGCGATGTGTAGCTGTAACTACCGCAATATTTGTCAATAACCCTTAATATTTACAGAAACCTAAATGGAGATGTATAAAAGGGACATGCTTCTCTATTAATAGGACCATTCGATATTACGGCTATGTATTCATACTTAAATTAATAGAATATTCTATATTTTTGGTGGTTTGTGTTATCATATAAATAAATCTAATATCACAAACAGAAATTTGTTTTGTGGTATTTAAAATCGATACTCTCATAGTTTTGTAGGTTATATAATTAGTTTATCTACTTATACAACGTAAACGATTCTACGAAAATAATGTCTCAATGATGTAATCTTTAGCAGTGAAATTAAAAACGTGCGGGAAATACTTTACAATGTGATGCAGCGGTAATTTCAAACCACATTCATGACCTTTTTCCCATTAAAGTGCCGATAATGTACAGCTACAATTACCCAATTGGTGCTGAATTCAAGCTGTATTTTTTTATAAAACAGGGTTTTCCATTGGGGTTCACATTAGGTTAATTACTCATTTGTTAACCTTAGTTAATCTAATTAGTGTAAACATATATAAATTTATTACTTGGAAACAAAGTAAGAAATGTAAATAATTTTGTACGTTGAAGTGTTCTAAACCAGTGTTTGTATTTACACTAAATTGTAGCATTATTTGCTATCAAAGACTCATTTGTGTAGGCCAGTTTAGATAGAATAGGATACCTGTTGTATGAACACATTTTCCCAGTAGAATAAGATGTTTATAAACGTCGAATTGTGAATAGTTTTTCTATGTAAATATGGTGAAGGCTAACATTTGACTTAACGGGGAAACTAAGAGGGATTTTTAGGTTTTTCTTTGAACTCAAAACAGGAGTAGTTATAAATAAATAATCAAAATACGTTAACTAAATTAATTTTAAAATATTCAACACTATTTATGGGAATAACTTAATTATGTTTTGCATCTGTCTTCATAAGACTTCTTCTATCTTTAATCTACTTCTGCGACCTCAGATCCTTCTTCTAACATAAAGGGTTAAGTACTTTGTGAAGGGCGAACGTTGAGTAATTTATAAAAGCACAAAGTTAAATTACTTTTAGTTATTAACTTCTGTACAGAATGTCTAGCAATATTTTACAGACTTTTATTCCCAACCGTTATGACGTCACGCAAGCGACGTGACACAGTAACTACTAGTACACATGCAATTTAGGTTATATTGTTAGTTCCATGTGAAATCTCTTAGTTTGAAGTTGGTGAATTGAACGCCATTAAACTTATTATAATGCCTTTAAACTTGAAACAATTACCAATAAATAAACAATAGTGTCTAGCATTATTTTACCTTGTAAGGTTTAACCTAAATTTGTTTCATTTCGACTTAGTGTATTTGATTATACTTAATCATGTCTAAAATATAATTACCAGAAATTACCAGGTTACGAAATGTGTAAACACGAAATTATCTATTGAGAAGTGGAACCAAATCAGTAACTCTGTAAAATAACACGTGCGTGCGTGTGTGTGTGTGTGTGTGTGTGTGTGTGTGTGTGTGTGTGTGTGTGTGTGTGTGTGTGTGTGTACGTGTGTGTGTGTGTGTGTGTGTGTGTGTGTGTGTGTGTGTGTTGGTGTGGTGTGTGTGTTTTGTGAATGTCTGTATGTAAATGTGTGTAATTGATCCTTTATCATTACACCTTTATCTCCGTTTTTTTATAGAGTATCACAGAGTGAAATAGTTTTCGAATTTTGTTACATCCTCCAGACAAGGGAATTTGTATGAGAGACATCAAAGTATTTTCACCTCAGTGACGTTATTCAAATGTTTGTTCAATACATCTTCTTTTACAAAGCTTTGTCACGAGAAGTAGAAAGAGCGCCTTAGTGCAACTTAAACACCGTCACTTCTCCAGTACGTGACCTGATCTCCAGTACTTGAGCCAATATTAACAATTGGACGGAATGTTTAATATATTTATTTCATTTGGGAAAGATGAAATGGAGTAGGAAATGTTCCTTTCGTAACTGAATTTGGTAAATTTGTCGCAATAGAACGCTAGAACAATTACTATTCAGTTCGTGAAACACAATTCCCACTCATCTAACTTCAAACTGTTATATTCTCAGAGAAACGCTTTGTGGGTTTGATTGCAACTAGTGAGGACAGATACGATGAAGGGGTTGGAGAGGATAATGAGTCTTCCACTTTAGAAGGGGATTTTACAATAATATTTTCCCCTATATATTGTTGTATTACTTTTATTCGGTAGTCTCTCTCTATCTTTCTCTTTCTTTCCACTTTCCTCTCTCTCTCTCTCTCTTTCCCTCCCTCTCTCTCTCTCCCTCCCTTACTCTCTCTCTCTGAAACTCTATTTATTATTTTAAACTAATAATTTGTCTCGTACCACAGACAATCAATAACTAGTTATTTTTAATTCCAACATTTTCATTAACTTTTCACTCATTTATAGCAAATGGCAAAACTAAATCGACGTTTCCTTAAGCCAAATCTGAATCTTATTACAACTACAAAAAGAAATATTTGTGAAAATGTTTACAGAATCGAAATATACATTATAATTTAAATAAATAACTTTATTTGTGGTTAAAGTTTACTTACTTAATAAAAAGTTCACCTCAGTTTCTTTAAGTTCTTAGAAATAATATGTTGTATTGAAGGGATAGCTCTCTAAGTAAATAAATAATTAATTAAAATTGCTTACCAAGACAGACACATGTAATTAAAATTTAAAAAATGAATATATGAAATAAAAATAAATACTAAATTCACGACCAATACTTAGAAATGAAATATTTTTAAATGGTCGATTATTTTAAATACGTTAGATCTCAACCTGAGTGAATAAAGGTGTCGACTCGCTATAAGAATTTGTTTTGTAGTATAAAGTGTGATTCCTTACTATTGGATGAATGGTTTTATAAACGCTACTAAAACGGGGTCACGCTAATTGTATATCACGTGACCACGCAATTTGTAATCAACCGAATGAAGTTGTGCTATAAAACATTCATCGTTCAATCTCTAATTGCTACTGGAATACATTTTATGTTAGTGTGGGAAAACCACTCACCTAACGTCATAATTAATTAAAATGAAATATAGTTGAATCTACCTCTATTAAAGTCTCTATTAAAAAAATAATTATAAGGACGTAGTGTTTATTATATGACATTTGGATTAGGCAGTGACTTTAACTTATATATTAGTGTGCGTTTGTGTGTGTGTTTAAATTTTTTTTTTGTTTAGGCAATTGTTTAACACATACTACCACTGGAGGCTCAAATTGATAGTTTTAATCGCATGGATTTATTCATTTTAGGAAACAAAATATATAAAGGCCCAACGCAGAAATGAAAGTTTACCAGAATTACAGCAGAAAAATGTTAAACCATTTTGCCTTCTATTTGAGAAACAATAATGCTGGGTCATGCACAAAGTCGCGTTTAATATCTCATGATATTTTAAACGAAACATTCGCTAATTTTGCTACAGAAACTAAACAGACTGAAAGATGGATGTAAACTAAAGAGTTTTGTTCATTGATCGAAATATATTTTGCATATTTTTTTAATAACATTTACCTGGAAATTGTCAACATGACTAAATACATTCTAAATTGGTCTTGTCATACTTTAACAAAAAAGCTCTTTTGGTCGTGTACAAAACGTCGAGTCATTTATAACCAAAACAAAGTAGAACCAATTTGAGTTTTTCAACTTTTATGCAGATTATCTTATAACGCCAAGAACATGGGAAGGGGGATGGGCGATGTAATTTTTTCTTAAGTCTGAGCTCAGTGACTTGAAAGGAATATGTAGTAGAAGAAAATCTGAACTTACAGAGCAATTGTATTACCTAAAGAAAAATTGCTCTTACAGGGTGAAAAACTTTCCTTTTACAGAAATTAAAACCTTAGTGACTTTTAGTACTTTGTCATCGAAACGTTGTGTTTGTAATTCATGATTATAGATTTGTAAGCTTTTCTAGAGGGTAATTGTTATATACGAACAGTGCCTTGAAGTTCAATGACAAAGATAATCGTTCAAAGACGTCTTCGGATTTATTATTCTAATAGTGAGTTGAAAGTTGTGTAATGCTTTTAAGCTTTATTGTACACATCCATAAATTAATACTTTATTGTATAATACCAAACATCACAAATATAAACGAATTCAAAGGATATTACCATAAAACCAATAAATTGGATATTTTAAATAGGTAATAAAACATTTTAACATAAAATAATCGTAGTCGAGAAAATTGTGGGATTGAGCGATCAATCTATGTCCAAAACTGTAATGTAAATCCACTTCCGTTACAATACAAATTTTAATAAAAGTTTAAATGCAATCAGAATAAATTTAGCAAATTTTTATCAATATCGCAGTGTAGGTAGGTGAAAGTAGGTTGCATTGCTACGTGGTACTTTTATTCTAACTAAATAAAGATATGTTACTCAACATTTTTATTTTAAATTATCACTAGCAATAATATGGTGTCACACATTTGATTAGGAAATAAATAGGCCCTATGAGGAATTTAAAATGTAGTTAACTACAAACGTATTTGCGATGCACGCGAAAATACCTCAGGAAAAAATTATAAGTTAATCTATTGTTTTAAAAAAATAAATTTTTTTTAATTGAATGTATTTTAGGCGAACTGACCCTTTTCGGTATGGAGAATAAGCCTTCAGTATGCGTTTGTTTTTAGTAGGTTATGTTGTAGAAAAGCTGTTTTAACGCCAAAGGTATATTATTTTAATTATTGTATGACATAGAATCTTTCATTTAATATCTTTTACAACCTAATAAATATGAATTCCGTGTAATGATAATGAGTTGTACATGATTTCCTAAAAAAAGCATTTAACAAATCCTTAAAGAACCGACTCCAATTAAATTTCAGAAAATTAAATTCTTCGAAATAATAATGTTTCAACAACTAAAATGCGACGATGACTTTATGGTACATTTTAAATTGCTATAGAAGTAGCAGTCTCTCTTTTTCTGGATCTCGTAACATTCAAACATACATTTTTCACATGCTTACTGTAAAGGTAGGTCATGAGTGTTCAAGAAATTAATAGTAAAGATACATTGTGTTCATACCAAATACGTGAGGACTGTTAAAGGTTTTAGAAAGACATCTCTCGTAGTCTTTTGAAACCTTTAAAGGTACAAATCACATGCTCATCAAATTTGTTGCCTAATATAATTCTTGCCCTACGTTGTCATCTGTCAGAAAGAGTTACTTTCGTATTTCCTGTTGTCACTTTGCTGACGTCACTTCCTTTGTGAATAATATTATAAGGTTATCTGTATATAGCTTGAACACTAACCAAGATTTAAACTCCTATGGGTAATAAATAACATAGAGGTTGGTGCAAATCCTAGAGCGCTTTGTCTTCTCACCTGAGGCTGGGTAAGGAGAGTCTGGGTAAATGAGAGGCTGGGTAAAGGAGAGGCTGGGTAAATGCTGTACAACGATTTTGAAGGTAAAATAAATGTTTTTATATTTTAAATTGCTAAAATAAATTCTTCCAAAAAGATTTAATAGTATTGATCAATGCATAAAGATACGCAGAAAAAATGTAAATCTCTTTTAATTTTTTTTTCTATTACAACTATTTCCCAATTTATTATCGCCTACTTTAACTTCCGATATTCCGAACCAAAATCCATTCTTATGCAGTTTTTTTTGCAATAAATATAATGTTTTATACTTAATACAGGTTCTCTCAGTTAATATATTCTATATGAAATATTTAAAAATTACTATATCTGTTTCCTCTTATTTCCTTCTACCCATGTTCTTTAGCGTAATAACTGTTCTGTGCACTACTTGTCCATATCTTTTTCTTCACCAATAACCTCTGTTATTACTTTGTTTAATAGTGTCTACTACACGGCAGTCGTTTATAGTATTCCCTGGAAACGACGAATTTATCGCTTTTATTAGCTTCTATTTTCGATTTGGTTGTGCTTGAAAATTCAATTTGCTCGTTTCGAGGTTTTATTTTATTTACATTTTGCTTCAACTCTGACCCAGAACATATATTATTAGACTTTTAACAAAATCTTTATATCACGTTTGCTACCGAGCGGCGCATATATGTGCCGTCTGGTTTTTCACTAGAGACCGGCGGTAAGAATTCGACCTTTCCACACCGACCACGTTAACGTGGGCCTGACTTTCATTACAGGCCAAAAGTGGAAAGTTGTTATAATAAATTTTTATACTTCAAACAAACCCTTGGCGTATGTGTGTTTGTTGCATATTTTTTTATTTGGCTGTTTTTAGTGTTTTTTTAGAATGGGGCATATATGAGGCGGTCTATAGTACGAAAATCTCATCATGTTACCGGCTTCCCTCGTATGAGGCACTACAATGTAGCCCCTCAAATCCGAAACCAAATATGATTTTGATGAAAACAATTTTTTTGAAGTATGTAAAATTTAATAAATATAAGAATGATATAGGCTAATAAATTTTCTACTTACATAAAACAGGGCTTAGATGTGTATAT
Organism: Prosapia bicincta; assembly: GCA_036971475.1. Taxonomy (NCBI): domain Eukaryota; kingdom Metazoa; phylum Arthropoda; class Insecta; order Hemiptera; family Cercopidae; genus Prosapia; species Prosapia bicincta. The sequence goes on from JBAIZL010000001.1 coordinate 63,837,364, forward strand.
ATTAGAAATAACACTATATAGACGTAAAAACAGAAATGTAATACAAAGGCTTATATCAACAAACTCCCAACTAACTGGTCTTGGCTATTCATGCTAAACTGATATCTTATACAGGCTACATATCATATTGAAAAGATGCTGACATTGTAAACAATATTGTATCAGAAATAAAATATGTTTACATTTTTGTTCCATGTATTTTAGGCCTAAAGAAAATTTACAAACGCACTCATCACTTGTGACAATTTTATATCCTGTGTTGATAAATGCCATTTAGAGTACATTCTTTGTAATTCTAATAGAATAGAATGGTGGACGAAGGAATGAACAATGTGTCAGGAGTATCCTGACGTCATTGACCTTGATAACTGAGAGACCAAATAACCCAAATTAATGTCAGACATGTCTAAAGTCCGATACGAACATATCATACTGTTGAAATAAACTACCACTGATTTGTCAGCGGAATAAAAGTAACACGCAAACAGTGTCGCAAATATGATCCGTCGGTCCATTTCAACTTCCCAGAGCAGCGCATATGTGAGACGTCGGTTCAGGACAAGAGACTGTAGGGCGCATATGTGAGCCAGCTTGTCTATACCAATAGTTATTTAACATTGCGTTGGCGAACATTGCGGTGATCAGTGTAATGTCATATCATTTGTTTATTCGATTTTAATGCACCAAGTAAAGTTTCAGATCTGAATTTCACTGAAAATGTATTTCAATATTCCAGAGTGTTCTTTAAAACAAATAGGATAAATTAAATATTATGGTGTTAGTACCTCTTGGTTACGTCGAGCATTCAGTTAGTGGCCTATGAGTTACGTAACTCTCCCTTATACGTCACACAAGTTACATTGACGTTACGGGAAATTACGGTATTTTGATACCTTATAACAACAAGTATCCCTTTCGTGCAATTTTGATATACTTGTTCTGACATGTCCTTTGTAGTCAATGAGAATTTGTTTCATTAGCCTAATTATTTACAAATTTGTATTTCCTAACGTTTAATGAGCGGTGAATTGGATATCGAGAAGAAATCAATTTATTGATGATTATAATTGATAGTTATCTAAACATTCTGTACTTTATTGAAATTGCCAAAACATTTTTGGTAGCTTCTAAATGTTTATTTTAGTTTATAATTTAAGATGGCTATTGGCGAGCAAATGATATTTTCCTCAGACATAGAAAATTTGTTGTGAGAGTTAATGGAAAGTATTCCAAGACGCACAGATCGTGGGCGGGAGTCCCACAGGGATCGGTCCTCAGCCCTCTGCTCTTCCTCATTTATATGAACACCAGCCATGAACACATATGCAATGAGGCTAAAATTGCCTGCCATGCGGACGACATCGCTATCTGGCATACACACTCTGATATCTCAGTCTCTGAACAAGCCTTACATACCAACCTGCTTGGCATCGAAACCTGGGCTAAAGACCTTAAGATCCTCATTAACCCTGATCCAAATCTTGTGTTTTCTCAACAGACAGAAGGAACAGGCAGACTCACCATCCTTACATTAGGCTCCAAAATACTACCGTCAAACAAGTCATGCACCCCAGATACCTTGGTCTCACACTCGATGCGGAACTGAAATTTACTAAGCACACTGAAACAGTTTCAAAGAGAGCTCTGAAAAATCTCAGCATCCTGAGCAGATTTTTTGGTTCAAACTGTGGTTCCAAACCAAAGACACTCCTAAATGTTGTGTAAGTACACAACACTCATCAGACCAATCCTTGAATATACAGCACCAATCTGGGCTCCAGCATCTTTATCCTCGAAAGTCGACTCCGTCCAGTACAGAGCCTCGAAAGCCGTCATTGGAGCCGTCTCATCTACAAATAATTTGAAAGCTGAAACTGAATGTGTCCTAACCACATTGGAAAATCGGAGAAAATTCGCTACACTGAAATTCACAATCAAAATCAGGAGCAATCACGATCAACATATCTCAAAAGTCACCATTCGGAACTGGTCGGAAAAACCAGGCTAAAAAGATCTACTCTCCAGTACCACAAAAACATCAGATAGGACATCAACCTACAGCACACGAGCCTTGACATCTTTCAAGAACCCAGGTTCCCGGTCGAACCACCCTCCTTTTGAATATAAACTTGAATCTCCTCGAACCCTGCTCCAAAAAAGAGCCTCAAGAAACAATCAAGAGGAAAGGAATGGAAACTATTGCCAAGATTTTAAAACCGCACTTGGTCGCTGCTTACACCGACGGCTCTTCGAATTCTGACTGCGATAGAGGTGGATCCGGAATCTTTATAACCTAACCTGATGGCTCAACTTCCAGACACAAAATTGCAGCAGGCAAAATCGCCTCCAACTTCACAAGCGAACTCATCGCAATCAAAGAAGCTCTGAGTATTTACCTCACGTGGACAACACTCTACCCCTCTGATGGCATAGTAATCTTCACGGACTGCAGATCTGCTCTTCAGGCCCTCCAAAAAGGAAATACAAACCTCGCCCAAAAGATCAATACCCTTCTGTCCTTACTTGAGGAAAACAAGAAGCTTTTTACGCTTCAATGGATCCCGGCACACGTCGACATCGAAGGGAACGAAGAGGCCGATTCTCTGGCCAAGGAAGCGAGGACCATCGAACCTGCCCCCGTGATTACAACATCTTCCGACGTAAATGCAGTTGCAAAACAGAAGCTCTGCCATAACAACCAAAGGAAATCATCACTTCCCGACCTGAACTTCGACAGGGAAATAACAAAAACAATTGCCAGACTGAGGACAATGCAACTCAAAGACATGAAAATCTTGCCTGATGGGTCAAGAACATACCCTGAATGTAGGCACTGCTCAGGGAAACAGCTTGATCCTGATCATCTCTTCAACTGTCCGTCCATCATTGCAGCACTATTTAAAATTGACCTAAACTGTTCTAGGGAGACCCTTTATACGGACAAAGCTGCAGAAGTGGCCAGTGCAGTGCTTTACGCCTTTGGACCCGTGCAACTGTGCTCTCTCTACCTTTCTCTGAACACTTTTTTTCTTTTTTTTTTTATTGTTTTTATTGCACTTGTCACACGACAACAACAACAACAACAACAATTTAAGATGGCTATTGGCGAGCAAATGATATTGTTATAAATTTCAATTTAATAAAACTTAAAGCATTTAAATTGTACTAGACACGCTCTCTCTCACTCTCTCCCTCTCTCTCTTTCTCTCTCTCCATATATATATATATATATATATATATATATATATATATATATATATATATATATATATAAATATCGCAATATGTATACTTGTGTATTAATAAAGAACTAAGTCAAAATACAAATAAAAGAATTATAATTTAATTTTACAATTCAAAGCTTTTCGTTGGCTAACAGTACCAACAACATCATTATATGGATGATGATTATATTAGAGTTGACTCGCTCTTCTACTGTTGTTGGGTTCACTTCGTCAATGCTGGATGAGATTCTAGCGAAACGTCGGAACTGCGAATTTATGGACTGCAGAATGAACGGATGTACTCCAGATAGTAACAATTCATCATATTTTTCCATCCGTGAAGGAATACGTATCAGCATATATATATATATATATATATATATATATATATATATATATATATATATATATGTGTGTGTGTGTGTGTGTGTGTGTGTGTATGGTGAATGGTTACTATCCGGAGCACATCCATTCATTTTGCAGTGCATAAAATCACAGTTCCGTCGTTTCGCTAGAATCTCATATAGCATTGACTAGGTGAACCCAACAGCAGTTGAAATGCGAATAATATTATCCGGATGTACTCCGCATATTAACTATTCATAATAATGTTTCATCCCTGAAGACATTCCTACCAGTATATATATATATATATATATATATGCTGATACGTATTCCTTCACGAATGAGAAAATATGATGAATAGTTATTATTTGGAGTACATCTAGATTGAGAGAGAGAAAGAACTAATAGAAGGAATTTATTGCTGTCTATGTAGTCATGTTAGTTTAAGCCTGTGGCCTAATGGTAACTGGGGCTTATGTTATCCTCATTTCAGTTCCTAATTAGCGAAATAGAAATATGTGTGTGTATACCGAGATAAGAAGAAATTATCTTGAAAGAATACATTAAAGAAAGATACATTATCTTGTTCAATATAGCCGTTACATTCTCATGATGGTTTTATAATTATTTGTTGCGTAGAAAATTATTAAGCCTTTCTTGCTCGCCCCCCTTCACACTAATGCTTAGTAAGCTCACTACACTAATGGGTTCAATAATGACGTCCAACGGAGAGTGATTTTACGTGCTGTAGCGGTTCCATTCTCTTGGAAAAAAATCAAGAATATAATTACAGTTGTAATATAGGATAAAAGAAAATTTGTCAATTTATTACAAATATTCTAACATTAATAAAAGTCGAAATATTAATTAAAATCGGTTATGTTATCAATAAGGCAGCCGAATGGCTGAGCAGCATTGCGATTTTGTCAGTATAATTACGTCCATTGCTACCAAACGCATTTCTGATACTTAAACTCAACGGGAGCTTTGAAAGAGTAACGTTAGATTTCTTTAGAAAAAATGTTGTCTATCTTTATTTAATCAAAGCTGTTGATGTTTTGAGAAGCCTACATCTTGCATACGCTGATGTAACAACATAAAATACATAGTATTAGCTCAGACATTACTTGGGATCCATTTTGTGTTGTAAGTGACCATATTTTTTATTGGAATTGTTAAGAACCATATCGTAGTGTTCTTTCCATACTTTTTGAAGACATTCTACTTCGCATGGTAAAATTATGATTACATCACCAACGTGATGGTAGCCTGTAAATACCGAGTGCAGTGATACATTATGACTGTTACTAAATAAATAACTGTTCACGAATTTTTCAATTGAAAGTACTTTATTACTATACGCGTTCCGATTACCTTTGTCATCATCATCAGTGGTACTATTAAAAAATTTAAACAAAATTGTAACAAAAACATTTAGTTGCAGTTGTAATTTGATAGTACAGTAGTATCACTGTTGATGATGATATAATTCATCGAAACGAGAACGATAAAAAAAGCATTTTATCTGATTTAACATATATTTAGGCCCTATTTATTTTTAAACAGAACTCACAAGCCAGCTCAAATTTTATTTAATTAATTCTATTTACCAATCGTTATATTTCTTTTGACAAATTTATGTAACCAGAAGACGAAATCTTTTTATAAGCCCAACAGAGAGTATGTCTAGCCTACTTCAGTTATGGTACAGTCTACACGTGACGTCATGACCCCCTCTACATACTCTAGCAGGGTTTATGTCCCTAACGTAATTTTGTTCATACTCACACAATCCTTTCCAAGCTCTATTGGCAATAGTTGATTAAATCATTTATCGTCGATCATACATACTGACATAAAAGAAAATATTTTGAGGAAGACAAACTACAAAAACGAAATGTTCATCCCAATTACACGGAAATGTACAATTTAATATCATCTTTACAGTCAATATGTATTACAACTTCATTAGTAGAGAAGCCCTAAATATATATCTTTCTAAATCCACAGATTTTAGGTATCACTCAACGTATTTCATCTCTTGGTTCATTTTCCAAATATATTCGTTACATAATTATTAAAATACATTCTTATATTCATATTTTACTTGTGTAACGTATTCTGACATTGAGTTTATAAATTGACTTTTAACATTAAAAAATCTAACAGAAGGTTTTGACGAATTCTATAATAGTGAAATAATAATAATAATAATAATAGGGTTTTCCCTAAACACCGCCCAGGGAAAGGTCGCTGCTTTTGTTCCTTCTGTGATAACTTCCAATATTCCGCCGCCAGAGAAACAATATTTCACTTTTTAAAGGCACTTCCAAAACATTACCAATTCTCTAACTGAATTTAACTTGATTCACAGAGTTTAACTTTGAACGCAGATGCCTTTGTCTGAGCTTAAAGTGATTACTTGTTCCGACCTAACACTCTCAGGTAAGCAGAAGTATTTACTTTCCTTTAACATTACTGAATGAAGACTTCAGCGTTTGATTCTGAATGCACTTAAATCATAGTTGTTATTGATTCTTTGATCACAGATTGCTTAGCTGTCAGATTTGGATTTAACGAATTGATAATTGCAATCGGTAGCGTAATCTACAGGTATAAAATGGCGTCATCAGTTATTTGCTATGTAATGTTAAATAATAAAAGTTGAAAATCCAAATATCTTTCATTAACTAAACTACGATTGTAAACATCGATTTTTCCTTCGGACAAACATTGAAATAAGGTCTGAAACATTGTTGAAAGTTCGAATTAAGTTCGTGAACTTTCATGAGCGAATGACTAGAGAGTAGCACTTGCGATTATATTTTACTATCACCGCTTAATATTTAATTCTGATTTCACGTACTGAACATTAGTTTTCTTCTAATATTAGTAAAGAGCAATTTAGAATTGAATAAATTAAAGATTTTAATTTACATTACTTTTTGGGACCCTATTATTACAGTCATTATATTAACACATTTAAGTGAATTATTTTGCTAGTCAATATTAGAGTTCATACAATGATACATTCCTTTAATAGAGTTGATTTATTAGACAATTAAATGTAGACATTATATAATACATATAACTAATAGAGTCGTTGTAATAGACAAATCATCAATAAAATCATTTAGTTTAGTTATTTTAATGGAGTCATTACAAACTCACATACTATAATACAGTTATTTTATTACACATTGTAATTTTGTAATTATAATAATACGAATCTCTTATACAGTCGTTATAATAATACATTTATAAATAAAATAATTGAATTAACATATTTAAATAGTCATTCTAATAGAGTATTTATAATAATATAACATTTTTCAATAGAGTTATTTTATTTAACTTTTAAGGGCGCCATTAAAATACTACATATTCTAATTGTTATTTTAGTAGTGAAATGGTGTTGATATTTTATTGCAAAAAATGTTTTCAGTTGTAAGTATAATTTCCTGAATACTGCTATAAGATAAAGTTTATAGTTTCTGGTTAAATGTTGTTTGTAAATCATCGTATATCTTTAGACCATATTAGCAATAGCCCTGATTGGTGAAGTGATGAAAGGTCAAGGACATGAACAAATGAAAAACGAAAACATTCATTTTATGAAGCTTTTTTATATACTTGTTTATGTTTCGTTGTGTTTTCGTTATTGCCAATTTAGTAACTGAATCACAGAAATAAAAGTCATGCGGTTTATGTTATTTTCGCAAAAGTCAAATATACAAAAAATATATTTTGAACTAAAGGTTTGGGCTGTTCTTTCATAAAAAGAAGAAGGAATCGAAACGTCGTTTAATCTCTTATTGCATCTTCAGGTTTAATGCTCAGGTAAAACTTAAGAAGGCGTTTTGTTACTCATTTGCTATATTATACTTACAGTATGAACCAAACCAAAAGCAGCTGTGCCGCAGACAATGTGATACACGAGACCGATATAGGCGACGACTGGTTGGGGGATAACTGTAATCCTTTGGGGATGTGTTTTATCTCCTCTTACGAAATAAACAGTTCAGATTGGTTTAGTGTTACGCATACAATAACATTAGCCTAACTCCAAGATGCCGGTAATAGTACAACAGAGGTATGTATTGATTGTCTCTGTTCCTTCTAATACAATACGGTACGTAATGACTAGGGCGTGACAATGAGGTCATCTTACAATAGGATCTCTAAATTCCTGCTTTAAATTTATCACCCTCTTACTGGAACAACACTCTTGAGATGTTATGTTTTTGAGTTAAATATGTGAGAACGCCCTACGCTAGGAAAAACTCAGGTATGGTTACTCAATTCTAACAATAACTGTGTTTATTCTAATCCGACTGGTTTCTGTATGTGCTGTTATCATTGGTGATAGCTAGGTTATAAGCTCACAATGTAATTAACTGTAATTATTACGGATTATGGCAACTTAGTAGTAGACACATGTTCCATAGGAATGTTGATTAACGTAACTGCTTTGAGCCTTGGGTAATAATATATCTGTTTGTTTTCCTATGATTATAAGGTGACTTTAGTTTTCGGTTTTTATAGGTTAGCTATAAAATGAAACTTTACTAAATAGGCGTACGTCATCTCAGTATGTGCAAGATCATTTATATACGTAGATCCTTCTGTTTTAATTTTGCGTATTTCTGTTTTGATCTGTATTAAATCTGACATATTGATATATAGTAAAAAGGCCTTAAGAATAAAGATCTATACTAAGGAAATAACTTGTATACCTACATATATTAGTTTGTTGCAATTTAGGGTCTAGGTAATGAAGGTTTCTGATCTATTGACCACCTATGTTTGTTATAAAATTACCCCATTTTATAATATTAGGCCTTTATTTAAGTAGAGTTGAGGTGAACACATTTAATACGAAACCATAATCTTTGTTTCACTGAATGATGTTGTTAGTATAATTAGTATTGTTTTTATTACTCATATTTCCAAACGGTGTTAATTGATGTAGGGACCCACTTGAAATGCCCTGTGTCGACCTTTGAATCGAATAAATAATTTAAACTGTTTAAAGTTTTTATGATTGATAGGAAGCTGAGTTTTCAAAATCATGTTAAATACCGCAGCTGAGAAAGCGATCAGATTCACAACAGCTATGAGTAGGCTTCTCGATAACGTTATGGAAACTAATCGGAGCAGACACCGTATTCTGATATCCGTGGCGCAATTTATAACGTTGTACGGAGCTGAAATCTTGTACGGAGACGCACTCAAAGCGGAGAGGAATAGAAGGCGGATAGCCTCGGTGCAGAGAACAAGGGCACTAAGAGTGGCGTGTTCTTATCGAATAGTCTTGGAATCGGCTGCTGTAGTGGTGGCAGGAATAATTCCTATTGATCTGCAGGCACTAGAAAAGAAGACCATTGTAGAGCGACGAAGAAATATGAACGATAAGGATAACAAAACTGAAGCAAGAAGGACGTAATGACGCCTAAACGTTTAGGATGAGTAATAGTACCTAAGTAGCAAGAAAGATGGTCTGCTGAACCCACCCAAAGATAGACAGCCAGGATAATCAAAAACAGCATGGAGAGGTAAACTTCTACCCTACACAGTTCTTGACAGGACACGGTTACTTCCAAGTCTATTTATATAAAATGGGAAAGGTAAATAATCCAAATTGATCTCATTGTGGTGAAGGATTACCCGATAACCTCGACCACACCTTCTTTGTGTGCAGAAGTTGGCAATCGGAGAGAGCGACGCTGGAAAGCATCGCCGAGCCAATAGACCCGGACAACATTGTGGGCAGGTTGCTGCTTAGCGCCTCCAACTAGATAGAGATAGCGACATTTATCGATCCCATATGAAACAGGAAGAAGGTCGAGGTCAAGATCAGTGACCAGGTCAAATACATTCAGTTTTTAGAAATAGAAACCTCTGAGGTTAATGAAGGGCTCTGACCAGGAAGAATGCTAATACAGTGATACCCTAGTCAGATCTATTAAAGACGAAAAAAGGAAGGGTTTAGTGGATATTCGCCAGGAATCCCACATACCAGGTCTGACAGGGGCAGACTTGATGGTGCATTCCAACCTCTACAAAAAAAACTTCTATTTCTAAACTTTGTTATTTGATGTCAGGAGCTTGCTTTAATTGTCCTGTGTATCCCTCTTTTTATCGCATAATATTTTAAGCTCCGTTAAGTTTTTCTGCAGATAGTGACAATAATCGACTACTTATACACTTTTTTTGTAGAAATATAATTAAACTTTAAAATATTTGACGAAAATCTGTCCGATAAATGTTTAAAACTTACGGACATCCAATCTCTACAAATAAATGCAAACATCAGCTGAGACGTGTCAACCAGGTCGTGCTCATTATCAGCTTCAGATATGGGTGATAAGATACAACTTCAGCTGTGGAAAAGTATGGGGTATTAATACATTGTTACTTCCTGATGAATCGGGTTCTACTTTGCTGCTTATATTTACCCTTTACAAAGTTTTTCGTAACATTGTGCAGCTTTCTCAATAAATATTACATTTATATATTTAACGTTAACAGTAATGTTCGATGTTCGAGGACACCGAGGTTATACCGTCTTATACCAACTTTCGGGTATAACTGCTATTGAGTAGGTTTTAATGGTTCCTGCTTGATTTTAATATGAGTAGATTTTTTTAAAAATTTCTATGCGTTCAGTTAAAATTATTTTTACTGACTGGCACTCTACCAACACATTAAATGCAAGCAATACCTTTTGCATTAAAGATTTTGCAGGTTTTGCTGTTTTTCCTTTGCCTACGTTTCGAGTATGCATGTATTTATTTTAATATAAGAATAATTATGATCAATTTTTCTGGCTTTCAACTTTCTTCCTTTTTCGCTCTTTCGTTATCTTTTCTCCTTAATTCTCAGGATCTTTAGTTTTTCACACTATTTCATAAACAACTCTTTTTATGTTGCTAATGTAAGAGACAACCCATGAGTTCCAGTTGTTGTGGTTTAAAAACCTTTATCTAACAACTAATGTATTTCCTTTTTACCTTTTAATATAACAAGATTGTTTCATTCCCTATACAAACATTAATTCAATATTTATAATATTTAGCTTAAAATTTACTATATTTGATCAAAGGCATACAATATAATTGTTACCAGAAATCCCACCCCCAAATATAATATTTTTGATTCGGAAATAAAGGCTGAAGCAAACAAAAATCCAGGTTAATACCATGTAATTGTAAAAAATAATTTAGTCTGAAAAGCAAACTTAAAATTGTTCAAAATAGATTTAAACTAATTAAAACATTTCCCCTTCTGTCATTAGATTAATGGTTTCATTTATATATGGCGAAATAATTTTCTAAGGTTCTTTAAACTAAAAAAAAACAAAAAAAAGTTTAACGACAGGAACGTGTGACTCCAGATTGTACTAAAAGTGTTCAAAAACGAATAAATAAATAATAATAATGTACTCATAGAGCGGTTAGTATGTATAAAAAATAATCGAAATTATTGCAAAAGATAGAAAGAACAAATACTGTAAACGACGAAACGTTTAAATATTTTATTCTTAAAAATAATCTTTATTTTTCATAGACAGTTATATTGGCTACTTTTATTCTATTAGATGTACTCTGAAATAGCTGGGTGATATGTAAGCAGAGTCAGTTTGTGTTAACCTACAACCACGACTTCGACCTTCCAATTTTTTCTTATTATTAGTATCCCCTAAACACTAATACATTTTTATATATAATCTCTCTTCATCAACTGTTCGAACTTTTGTTACTGTTTAATAACTTGTAATATTAAGTGTGTGTTTGTGTATGTATGTATGTATGTATATATATATATATATATATATATATATATATATATATATGTGTGTGTGTGTGTGTGTGTGTGTGTGTGTGTTTGTGTAAGCGGGTGTTTTTGTGTAGAATTAATGGAAGACATAGGTACTAACAAATGATATACGCGAGGACACTCACACAACAAACACTCACACACACACACTCACACACACACACACACACACACACACACACACACACACACACACACACACACACACATACTCTCATTTAATATTCGGCTAACTATAGTGATATAAAGGATATTTTATCCATAAAATACCATAACTTTAATATTTTTAAACCTTCACTACAATTCAGGAACCTTATATTTCTAGCTTTAGTACTATCGAACTACTTTTCTTATTTTACTTTACTGTACTTTGAATAGACTTCAATAAACTTGCAGTCTCTTATATAATTCTATTCATTGTTTAGCCTGAGTTAGATAAGAGTTCTATTTTAGCGATGATGCTATTCTGCTTCACATAATCAAAATTATCCTATTTTCGAACCTATAGAAATGCTGGAAAATTTGCTTAGCCGTTAATGAGGAGTAACAAGATATATTTTAGCGGGCGCTTATAGTTGTAAAGCCGGTCTACCTTTACCTCGTTACTTGTAGTCAAAGGTTTAAACAACAAATCCTTCGCCATTTGTTAGCTCGAGTTTTAATTGCTGACGGACGTATTATTAGTGAACTTGTGCTGTAATGGTGCTCAAGTACAAAGTACAAACTGCGTTTCTTCACAAGAAAATACCATTAATAAAACGTATCATTTTATTTTATTTATCGTGTAAACTGTTAACCGCTACATTTTAAGCAATTACAAATTATTTCTTAGAATGAAATGTAACAAGAATTGTCTCCGTAGTCCAGTATGTGAAAATATGATGATTCTCCTATAACAACAAAATTATTACTTCTCTACAGTCCACATAATTCGTTCGCTTTTCTCTACATTAATTAAATTCATTGAAAAAGTTATTACAGGACTAGGATAAGTTCTCCAGAAGGCCTTTTTGGAAGGATGTGGGAAAGATATTTGACTCTCACTCCTACAAAATTATAATATTTTTATAGACAATTGTATATATAACTGGACAATTTTATTAGTACAATAATTAGACCGGAAACATTCGACTAAGTTTCACCTATTTATTTAAAAGTAGTAGGCAATGAAACACTTAACTAAAATGTTTAAACCTAAAAAATATGCGAATAGCCTATACAACCTTAAAGCTTCATAAATTACAGTAAAGATAATACGTATTGCAAAAGTAAATTTATAAAATTAAATATAATGGTCTATGATATTTGTCGTATACGACAAAGAAAGACCGAAATAAATGACTGATTCATGGAACCTTTCATATATATACCTCGTATAAATCAACATATATAAAAATCAAAATTGGTAATACACTTAATTTTAAAAATAAAAATTAGTAATTTGAATAATATGACTTTCATTATTGCGATGGATATGGGAATAAGAAATAAAATATTTAGAACTTTAGACAATTATAAACAATTTAGTTAAAATAAATAGATTGAGAATAAATGCAAATTATAAGTAAACAAATTACACTATATAAAAATCTAAAAATTTTGAAATCACAACGTAAATGTAAATATAACAATGGTATATAACATGGTATAGCCTAATGTTATGTTGTTGGAATAATTTAATAATGTTTTAAAAATGCTGTAATTATTATTTAATAGAAACGTTAAACTATATGTATTTATATAAATATTGTTCCTTGTTTTGCATTTAATATATTGTAACAAATCTTATCACAGAAACCTATGCCAGTTCGTCGATGTTTCTGTTTAAAGGAATATCCTTCAAATTCAAATTCTTCTGGATTTCCGAGTATATTTAGAATTATTTCTTCACTTTTTAGGTTATTTACTACATTTTTGAAGCCTAAAAAAACTTAAACTAACAATGTACACAAATGCAGTTGCTAAAACTCTAATTTACTATAAAAGTATAAAATGATAATTGAAAACTTTCCTCAAGCTTGTTTTTTCTGCTTCAATCACTCTGAACTTTCGGTAGGAAATAATTCACCTTCCGGAGCGACAGATTTATTAATTGTATTCTTTCAGGTACGCGAATGATACCGGTGATAATGGATATCGTCTAGATTTAAGAAAGGGTTCTTATCTGAATCACGCTAAAATGTGATTTTACACGACTTATTTTACAAACTATAGTCATTTAAAGTCTTCAACGATGCTAAAGAAAGACAGTTTTAACTATATAACTCTTCTTTAATAAGCATTTATAATATTTAAAACTATCTAACAATAGGCCTGCTATATAAATACATTTATATAGTACTGGGATAGATAATTATGCTTTTCCAATTAAAGAGTGACTAATTATTGGAAAATCACGCTTTTAAAGTTACTAAAAAACATTATGTGATAACCTTGAAGACAGCAGACAAAAGTATCTCACTTTAGGAAAACAATGTTTTGGCAAAACTTGAGGACATCTTCAAGTTTTTGCTATTTAAACAAGTTACAAAACTATTGCCTCACCACAAGAGGAATGTGATAATTGTTAAGTGATGTAATTTAAAGATGTGACGAAATTTTTTTAATACAAATATAATATAAACTATACAGTCGAATCTGATTTTTGTTCAAGACAGCTTTTTAGGTTAAGAAAAATAACCTGAAGCTCTTTTGTTTCATAGCTAAGTTAGTACTAAGTGAATGATAATTCGTATTTAGGTTGCATTGAGTCAATGCTTTGGGGTAGTAGTGTAACTCGACGCAAGTTAGCATTATTCACTCTGACGTACTAGACTTTTATATCCTACGTAAAGTTTGTACGAAAAACCAAAAACAAAGCAAAGAAAAAAGTCAGTTAAGATTTGAATTTACGTAAACACATTATTTCCACATAACTCTATCTCATATACTTTTCAAACAAATAAATCTCCATCCAAATCTAAAATATCTCCCTTTTTTGGCCAAATACCAAGATCAGACAGTGCACCCAGTATACCACTAGCAGAGAGTATTCCCAGTATATCACTTGCAGATATTGTTCCCAGTATAACAGTTGCAGACAGTGTTCCCAGTATACCACTTGTAGACAGTGTTCCCAGTATACCACTTGGAGACAGTGTTCCTAGTAAACCACTTGGAGACAATGTTACCAGTATACCACTTGGAGATCGTGTTCCCAGTATACAACTTGGAGACAGGGTTCCCAGTATACCACTTGGAGACAGTGTTTCCAGTATAACACTTGCAGACAGTGTTACCAGTATACCACTTGTAGACAGTGTTCCCAGTATACCACTTGGAGACAGTGTTCCTAGTAAACCACTTGGAGACAATGTTACCAGTATACCACTTGTAGACAGTGTTCCCAGTATACCACTTGGAGATAGTGTTCCGAGTAAACCACTTGGAGGCAATGTTACCAGTATACCACTTGGAGATCGTGTTCCCAGTATACCACTTGGAGACAGGGTTCTCAGTATACCATTTGGAGACAGGGTTCTCAGTATACCACTTGGAGACAGGGTTCTCAGTATACCACTTGGAGATCGTGTTACCAGTATACCACATGGAGATCGTGTTCCCAGTATACCACTTGGAGACAGGGTTCTCAGTATACCACTTGGAGAAATTGTTCCCAGTATATAAAAAAAATAGTTATTTGAAAGCTATTCTTTTAAAGAAGATCTACTTTAAATTAGGAAATTAACCCCAAATTACTTCTTAAAAAGGTGTTATTATGACTTCGTCGATAACGAATTTACCTCGCAGACTGTCACTATACGAAAATATGGTTCTTATAGGTATATTCAGGCGCTTTCTAATCAGACAAATTGTAAAAACCTCGGCATAAACATAAGGACAATTAATTATTTCAGTATTATATTTAAAGTAATGATGAAATGGTGTTTGTTACTCTATACTACAAATTTGTATCTTTATCCTATTCTTCACTCCATTCAGATTAAAAAAATACTACAAAGCTATTTTGTATCATAATCGAAGATAAATTATAATTACAATGATTTGTAAATCGTTTTCTAACTTATATTTTTATACTTTAGGTCCCGTATTTTTCAACTGTATTTATGTAAATATTCCTTAGTAATAAAACATGTAGTTGGTCAGTTACATAAGTCGGTCTCTCAGTCCCAACCAGGTAAACGTCCTCTCAAATGGAAAACCCTCTCCTGTTCCAGCCAAATTCCAACAGTCTTAAAATACTCAGACTCCAAACACTACGGGGTTATATTTTCCTGACGCGATGATGCTATTCTGCTTCACATAATCAAAATTATCCTATTTTCGAACCTATAGAAATGCTGGAAAATTTGCTTAGCCGTTAATGAGGAGTAACAAGATATATTTTAGCGGGCGCTTATAGTTGTAAAGCCGGTCTACCTTTACCTCGTTACTTGTAGTCAAAGGTTTAAACAACAAATCCTTCGCCATTTGTTAGCTCGAGTTTTAATTGCTGACGGACGTATTATTAGTGAACTTGTGCTGTAATGGTGCTCAAGTACAAAGTACAAACTGCGTTTCTTCACAAGAAAATACCATTAATAAAACGTATCATTTTATTTTATTTATCGTGTAAACTGTTAACCGCTACATTTTAAGCAATTACAAATTATTTCTTAGAATGAAATGTAACAAGAATTGTCTCCGTAGTCCAGTATGTGAAAATATGATGATTCTCCTATAACAACAAAATTATTACTTCTCTACAGTCCACATAATTCGTTCGCTTTTCTCTACATTAATTAAATTCATTGAAAAAGTTATTACAGGACTAGGATAAGTTCTCCAGAAGGCCTTTTTGGAAGGATGTGGGAAAGATATTTGACTCTCACTCCTACAAAATTATAATATTTTTATAGACAATTGTATATATAACTGGACAATTTTATTAGTACAATAATTAGACCGGAAACATTCGACTAAGTTTCACCTATTTATTTAAAAGTAGTAGGCAATGAAACACTTAACTAAAATGTTTAAACCTAAAAAATATGCGAATAGCCTATACAACCTTAAAGCTTCATAAATTACAGTAAAGATAATACGTATTGCAAAAGTAAATTTATAAAATTAAATATAATGGTCTATGATATTTGTCGTATACGACAAAGAAAGACCGAAATAAATGACTGATTCATGGAACCTTTCATATATATACCTCGTATAAATCAACATATATAAAAATCAAAATTGGTAATACACTTAATTTTAAAAATAAAAATTAGTAATTTGAATAATATGACTTTCATTATTGCGATGGATATGGGAATAAGAAATAAAATATTTAGAACTTTAGACAATTATAAACAATTTAGTTAAAATAAATAGATTGAGAATAAATGCAAATTATAAGTAAACAAATTACACTATATAAAAATCTAAAAATTTTGAAATCACAACGTAAATGTAAATATAACAATGGTATATAACATGGTATAGCCTAATGTTATGTTGTTGGAATAATTTAATAATGTTTTAAAAATGCTGTAATTATTATTTAATAGAAACGTTAAACTATATGTATTTATATAAATATTGTTCCTTGTTTTGCATTTAATATATTGTAACAAATCTTATCACAGAAACCTATGCCAGTTCGTCGATGTTTCTGTTTAAAGGAATATCCTTCAAATTCAAATTCTTCTGGATTTCCGAGTATATTTAGAATTATTTCTTCACTTTTTAGGTTATTTACTACATTTTTGAAGCCTAAAAAAACTTAAACTAACAATGTACACAAATGCAGTTGCTAAAACTCTAATTTACTATAAAAGTATAAAATGATAATTGAAAACTTTCCTCAAGCTTGTTTTTTCTGCTTCAATCACTCTGAACTTTCGGTAGGAAATAATTCACCTTCCGGAGCGACAGATTTATTAATTGTATTCTTTCAGGTACGCGAATGATACCGGTGATAATGGATATCGTCTAGATTTAAGAAAGGGTTCTTATCTGAATCACGCTAAAATGTGATTTTACACGACTTATTTTACAAACTATAGTCATTTAAAGTCTTCAACGATGCTAAAGAAAGACAGTTTTAACTATATAACTCTTCTTTAATAAGCATTTATAATATTTAAAACTATCTAACAATAGGCCTGCTATATAAATACATTTATATAGTACTGGGATAGATAATTATGCTTTTCCAATTAAAGAGTGACTAATTATTGGAAAATCACGCTTTTAAAGTTACTAAAAAACATTATGTGATAACCTTGAAGACAGCAGACAAAAGTATCTCACTTTAGGAAAACAATGTTTTGGCAAAACTTGAGGACATCTTCAAGTTTTTGCTATTTAAACAAGTTACAAAACTATTGCCTCACCACAAGAGGAATGTGATAATTGTTAAGTGATGTAATTTAAAGATGTGACGAAATTTTTTTAATACAAATATAATATAAACTATACAGTCGAATCTGATTTTTGTTCAAGACAGCTTTTTAGGTTAAGAAAAATAACCTGAAGCTCTTTTGTTTCATAGCTAAGTTAGTACTAAGTGAATGATAATTCGTATTTAGGTTGCATTGAGTCAATGCTTTGGGGTAGTAGTGTAACTCGACGCAAGTTAGCATTATTCACTCTGACGTACTAGACTTTTATATCCTACGTAAAGTTTGTACGAAAAACCAAAAACAAAGCAAAGAAAAAAGTCAGTTAAGATTTGAATTTACGTAAACACATTATTTCCACATAACTCTATCTCATATACTTTTCAAACAAATAAATCTCCATCCAAATCTAAAATATCTCCCTTTTTTGGCCAAATACCAAGATCAGACAGTGCACCCAGTATACCACTAGCAGAGAGTATTCCCAGTATATCACTTGCAGATATTGTTCCCAGTATAACAGTTGCAGACAGTGTTCCCAGTATACCACTTGTAGACAGTGTTCCCAGTATACCACTTGGAGACAGTGTTCCTAGTAAACCACTTGGAGACAATGTTACCAGTATACCACTTGGAGATCGTGTTCCCAGTATACAACTTGGAGACAGGGTTCCCAGTATACCACTTGGAGACAGTGTTTCCAGTATAACACTTGCAGACAGTGTTACCAGTATACCACTTGTAGACAGTGTTCCCAGTATACCACTTGGAGACAGTGTTCCTAGTAAACCACTTGGAGACAATGTTACCAGTATACCACTTGTAGACAGTGTTCCCAGTATACCACTTGGAGATAGTGTTCCGAGTAAACCACTTGGAGGCAATGTTACCAGTATACCACTTGGAGATCGTGTTCCCAGTATACCACTTGGAGACAGGGTTCTCAGTATACCATTTGGAGACAGGGTTCTCAGTATACCACTTGGAGACAGGGTTCTCAGTATACCACTTGGAGATCGTGTTACCAGTATACCACATGGAGATCGTGTTCCCAGTATACCACTTGGAGACAGGGTTCTCAGTATACCACTTGGAGAAATTGTTCCCAGTATATAAAAAAAATAGTTATTTGAAAGCTATTCTTTTAAAGAAGATCTACTTTAAATTAGGAAATTAACCCCAAATTACTTCTTAAAAAGGTGTTATTATGACTTCGTCGATAACGAATTTACCTCGCAGACTGTCACTATACGAAAATATGGTTCTTATAGGTATATTCAGGCGCTTTCTAATCAGACAAATTGTAAAAACCTCGGCATAAACATAAGGACAATTAATTATTTCAGTATTATATTTAAAGTAATGATGAAATGGTGTTTGTTACTCTATACTACAAATTTGTATCTTTATCCTATTCTTCACTCCATTCAGATTAAAAAAATACTACAAAGCTATTTTGTATCATAATCGAAGATAAATTATAATTACAATGATTTGTAAATCGTTTTCTAACTTATATTTTTATACTTTAGGTCCCGTATTTTTCAACTGTATTTATGTAAATATTCCTTAGTAATAAAACATGTAGTTGGTCAGTTACATAAGTCGGTCTCTCAGTCCCAACCAGGTAAACGTCCTCTCAAATGGAAAACCCTCTCCTGTTCCAGCCAAATTCCAACAGTCTTAAAATACTCAGACTCCAAACACTACGGGGTTATATTTTCCTGACGCACTGTCCGTTTTTAGTTTTCGAATAAATTGTTTCGTCTTTACTATTATTAGAATTTTTAAAGTGAAAAATCAATATTAAATTTAAGAAGGTAGACATGTTAATGAATGGGTAACGCTTAAACATTTCATGACTATTTCAATTTTTTCTTGTCTCTTGAATCCCCACCTTTTGTATTATTTCTGTTGTTTAAGGTATTAATATTGTTGTTCACTATACGTGTCTTGAAGTACATTTAAAGCTGTAGTTTAACTGACGTTGGTTAATATTGATATTTGTTAAATCCAAAAATACTGATAATTAGGATATTTAAAACTTCTAAAACACTAAATCTTTGAAGTATATTGTTAATACATGAAGATCTAAACTGTAAATACATAAATACTATATTATATCTAAGAAAATAGTGGCAAAACGTTTCCCCACATGGTTTTGGTTCTCCACATGTTAGAGTTCATACGTCACTGATGATGTCACCTTTGCTGTTTAAACGTGTATGACATTAAAGTAATTTTTAAAACATATTTGTAAGATTTAAATGGTTTTGCAATTTTGCTGCGTATATTAGTATTTTTGAATATATTTCCTCTTTTGCGTTAGTCTTATTACTTTGGTATTGTATTTTAAGAAGAGCACAATGAGAATAGAGTTTTTGTAATTTTTTACAGAAAAAAAACAAAGATGTAAAGAGAGTTCGAGGTATGGAGTAAAATTGGAAAAATCAAAAACTGCAATCCCTGATGTTTTTGTATATACATGCCTAGTAGGCTATCTCACATGTCTGAGCGAAATATATTTACTAATATTTGCAAATATTTCATACAAACGAAATATTGTATCTTGAATCAAAAGTTAGCGTGAATGAAGAGTAAGCACGGAATTCTGTAAAGAAAGTTAAATCTTGGAATGCGACTGTGTTTTGTTCTTTAAATCAGTAAGAATGCTTCAAAGCTAGCCTTCATTTTCTTCTTCCACTATCTGAAATAGCATTCCAGATAATCCTCCCTCTTAAAACCTGTAATTTTATTCAAAACCTCTTAATTGTGATTTATGCCTGAGTACGGGAGATGAAATAAATCTAGGGTCTAACTCAACATGATTTACTTTTGAATTTTAGGCACACAGAGAGATTAAAATTACCTTGGAGGAATACTTGTAATTTACATATACAAACACCTATTTTTGATATTCAGATAGCAATAAATAGCAAACTATACATTACTATATTTTATAAAAAGTATGAATGTCTTTCAAATTACAAAATTTGAATTTTTGTCCTCTTTGTTCCCACGACACTAGGTAACCTCGTTAGTTATTTGGTTTGATGTAATTACAAACAATATCTTGTTCTCAAATCCAGATGATAATAAATCCCTAAAACCACGTTAGGTTATTTCTTTTAATAAATCTAATATAACAATGATAGATAACCAATAATTTTATTATATTATATGATAATCACGTATTATTGTATTTTATTATTTCATATTATAGTATATTATATTAAAATATATGATAATAATCAAATATTGTTATTGTATTATTTTTGCTTTAAAATGTCCATACAGTAATTATCTTCATGTAAAAGGCACTTCATATTTGCTCTACATAACTATCAAGTTATTATATTTAACTGCATAACAAGCGTCGGGTGTCATATTTATTATTATCTATTTGTCTCTTAATACAACGATCAAATACTTTAAGAAAAACCTGATTTAATTTCAAAATAATTGTTTTGAATAACATTTACTTTTTTCAACGTTTAAGCAAATGCTAGTAATATCTAATTCCTCTTTTCTAAAAATAAATATTTTTATTTCATAGAAAGTTATTTATTATTCGATGAATAATCAATTGTATAAGCTCATTTCGCTTTGAATCTGAGATCAGTCAAGCTCAATCAGTTTTTTTTACATCCCTCGTTTAATCCTTATAGCAGTAGTCAATTAAGAGATATTCTGGGACAATAAATAACATACTCGTCTGGGATTAGTGTTTAAAATCGCTTTTATACGTTAGAATGAATCTAACATAAACATGTTTCCTTCTAGGTTTTAGAACCAATTAACGTAAAACCCTGCTGTGATCCTTTTCTATCCTGTAATCAATATTTATTAAGAACCCTTATTATTATATCCTAGAATCAATCGCAATTTAAACTTTATATTTTCAACCATAGAATTTATCATGATTAAAAGTTAATTTTGTGTCCTATTTTTATTCCTTAGTAAAAATCTTTTTCCTTATTATTTGCACTAGAAAACCTTTGAAGATATTTGTTTCATAATTCTAATAGTCACTATGTTTTTCCAAGGTAGAATCAGTGAGACACAAAATATCATTCGTTTTTTATTTTAGAATCATTTGAACCCAAAGTCAATTTGTTTTTAAATCCTTATAGTTATGTCTTACAATCATTCAGAGTTTACACTTTATTTTTTATATTGAAATTTTCCGAACAGAAATGAAGATGAGTGTAATAATAATTTTACTTTTTTTACCCTAAAATTTATAAGGATTCCTTTTTTTGATTCTATATTTAATCCCTAACTAAAATCCTATCCTCTAATAATAGCATCAGACATTATTTGAAGATCTGTTTCCCTTAATTCTAGTTATAATATCAAAAATAACTTTTTGTTATCGTGATATAACATCCTTCCACCTGGATTTTAAAAATAATACAGAATAAGCTGAATGTTTATTAATTTCACTCTTTTTACCCTTGCTTTCAAGAATTCGAGAAACAAACATTTTTAAGATTAGAAAAAATGTCAGGTGAAATAACATACTTCTTGATACTAGAATCTATCTCACTTTAAGGTTACTTTTTTCATAAAGTTATTCCTGAATAACCAATTTTCCTATATTTAATGTTCTAAATATTTAACTATATCTGTAATTATTAACTGTAACTGCAAGTGCATCCTATTTAAATGCATCGTTATCTTAATTAACTACATCTGTACACACTTCGGCAGGCAGGTAAACACTTCGGTGGTGTTGTGTTGGGAGCACTTGTCTATCGAACTGAGTTCAAGATGGCCCAAAGAATTTCTGTTCGCTTTTTCAACCTCAAGATTGACTATAAAACTCAAAGGCTATAATAATAATGAGCTGTGGAAGGGTAGCTGTGGTCGCATGAGCTTTCTTTGAATATTTCACGACACGAGTAAGGCAGCTTTTATTCTCCTAGACTATGTTGGTAACAGATTATTATATAGGCTCCCGTTTTTCATGTTGGGCTATTTGTTTCAAGTTACCTAACAATTTGTTTGTAGAAAGGAAAAATACTTTTTAAAAATATGGATAAAGTAAGGCATGTTTCATACAAATATGATTGTTTTTTCTTTTTAAACATTTTTTCTTTATCTCATGGATGAGTAGTATAGAGATGAAAAATTTATCCCTTCAGGGCAGTAGCCAGTTAGGCACTGCCTCTGATATTATTTCTATTGAAGCTCACCAGAATAAATACATTTAAATAATGTCACAGATGAAGTACTACAGAGTTTACCAGATAACTTTACCCCTTTAAGTGACTAAAGCCGCTGGGGTAACAGAAATTAGAAGACAACTGCAAGTAGGACGCAATAAACGATACGAATCTCTGCACTAGAAGGTTAGTGGATTCAGTTTTGTAGAGGTTTCAAAGTTAGTCGATTTTGAGGGAAAACAGTGTGCGTCACTTACATGAGCTAATGTTGTATTCCTTTTGTTGGAGAGGAAATATTGTGTGAAATTATGTGTATTTATTGGTCCATAGCAGTGTGTTAATTCTTGAGAGATTTATTTGTAAAATCCTAATTCTCTTGTTATAAATAGAAACTAAGTGCAAAAAACTTAAATTTTAAAAGTGGGAAATTTAAAACTTACAACTTTCGTCCAAATCGATCAAACGATTATATCTGTTGGTTTTTCATACGTTTTGGGAAACGTGAGGGCTAATTGAGACAAATATGATTTTTTTTGTAATATTTAGAACCTCCTTTAAGATTTTTATGAACCGTGCTGTTTTTTTAAGTTATATTTTAACAATAAATCTTCAACTTGTAAACATTTTCATAGTCTATATTACGTGTGCTCAATGTATTTCCTTTTACCCCTTACTTTCTATTCACTTCACTTTAATTAACACTCGTATATCCAATATCAAACTTTCTTCTTCCTTTCTTTACATTGCTATTCATGCTGTTCCTTTTAAACCTCATCTAATCTGTGGTTTTCCATTAAATTGTTTCCATATGTAGAGTCACAACTTCATAAATATATTCATGTTTCGTCTGGTAGGCGTAAAAAATGTTCAGCCTATTCTCGTTATGCAATCTCTGCATCGCCCACATACGTTTAAAATGATTTTTATTTCTGCTTTTTGATATATTTATTTATTTTGAAAACAATTACAATATGTCAGTCAATGGGATTGGTCGACAGAAGTGAATTCATTATAATAATAATGTTGTTCATACAGATTTCTAATATAACTCAATTAATAATATTAGATTGTTAGTTTTTATAATAATTGTAAAATTTCATTGATTAAATTATATTTAATTGTGTAAACCAACTAAGTAAAGACTATGACCTTGGTATGCTGCCGAGATTGGAATCCGTTGTTTTCATTGACAAAGCTAAGCTATTACATTATATAATTACCGGTTCTTATAATATATATGTATTATATATATATATATATATATATATATATATATATATATAAATATATACATATATTATGTTGTAGTTAGAAGAAAATTTTTATTACATGTTGAATAAAAATAAATATATTGAATTTAAACTAAATCAGTTCTTTGAAAGTGCTAGACGTGTCTTATAAATGTTTAAAGAATGGGAATCCTGATTATGTTAAACTATTTATAAGTATATAAAGTAATATTTTAAAATCATGAACAAACATAATCCTAAATAAATATTAAAAATTAAAAAACGAAAATATTTCAATAAATATTTTTTAAAAAAGGAAATTATTAACCGTGCAGCAATAGAATTATTCAAAACATAAATCATCTCAGAATAGTTCAAGATCGTATATTTTTTTTTTTGTAAATATTATAATAAATTGTTGTAAATAATAAATACTAACTCTTTGTAATGATTTTTATTAATGATATTGTTTGTTATTATTCATAAATAATTATATTTACACAACATAATCACGATGGGAAAAATAATTTTTGTTAGGAAACGGTAAAACACAGGCACTGCCGTTTAGCAAGGGAGAAAGAAAAGGTCTAGATGTGATGACGTCAGTAGGTAGCTTTGAAGCCTGATGTATTGGTAGGTACTACACTATCTCGATGTTTGACTGTTTAATTTTTTTATTTATGCTGCTATTAAAATATTCACTTTAAAAATAATAATAATAATAATAAACAGAAAAATATATTTTTAATAATTCGTTTGTAAGTTTTTCACTCCGTCTACAGAATCTTGTCATGGTTTACAATGATATTAACGAGTTGTATCAACGTGAAAACAAAGGAAACGACGGCACGGTGGCTGCAAGGCACAGCGACATGCTACGCATCTCTCTAACAAGTAAGCCTATTACACTTAACTACCGCCCACGACGTATTATGTAGGTACAAGAACATACGGTTCCAATTTGCAGGAACAGAACTAAATACTTGGTTCCGTTCTAAGGGAAGAGGTTATATTACATCGGTTTTGTTTACGTTTAAGAAATCTTTAAAACGAATAAATTCGAAACCATTGAAATGTATTACATTAAAATATCATTAAATAAATGAAACTTAGAAACTAAAGTATTTTAAATAAATATATATTCCTTATAATTCCATTCAGCTATAAATGCAATATTTGTACCCAATTGCAAACACGACGTCATAGATTGCTTGAATTTTACAGTAATTATAAAATCTTAGTTAGTAGTAAAAATTAAAAATAATAAATCTTGCTATGTATTGTTAGTTACTTGCTAACAACTAAACCAAGAGTCATATTCAATAAAAATCTCAGTGTCCTAAAAATAAAAAGACGTACGTGAATTTTCTTAATTAGTGTAAATATTAAATGTGCACTCAAATTTCACTAAACAATAATTGAATAATCCATACTAGTTTCGACAACGCTGTAGCCCTCAACGGCGGTTAATAACACTTAGTGAGTTTGTTCAATTACCTCCTTTTTTTAATTTTCATGTTCGGGAATAGTTCTTACTACTAAAGCTGTAATTAACTAATATTAAAATATTTAAATTTTTTAAAAATATAAAGTGGTAACCTAATGTCCTAATTTGGACTCCAAGAAATTTCTTAAGTAAAATTTTAATATGTACCATTATTTGTTACATCTATTGCTTGTCTAAGGGTCACATTTAAACACATCCACTATGTTGATGCTGCAAGTAGATCGAGGATATAATGGAACAATATAATGGAACATGGTAATTTACGTTCCCATGGTGATTTTTGGCACATAAGAATCTTCACATTTTTGTAATATAAGTGATTTTAATTTACCTTTAAAATTTATTTCGTAGTTACTAAAACAATTTAACACACAGAAATAACTTTTGCGTTTTCTACTTGAGTGTTTGTTTTCTTGATGTTTAGGATATTGTAAATTAATATAAAAGTATTTTCGTACGTGAGGAAATCCGACAGTTAAAATGTATTTAATTCTTTTAAGAATCATAATTACCCGAATAACATTTAGAAACTCTAACCTAACCTTCTAGACTAAACTAGCCCTTTAAAGTACATGTTTGTGTATAGAGACATAATTTAAATAAAATTAAAATAATTAAACTGCAAAGATATATTTACAGTATTTAGGGAACCTTAGCACTAACAACAGATTTAATAATGAAAATCTAATGTCACTTTTAAAGAAACTTTTGTAATTTACAATTTCAATTTTGCTGACAAGACTTTCGAGTTCATCCGCACACGAGACTTGCACCACTATACAATGTGCAGCTCACCTTGTTTCCAGAAAAAATCTTTGTCTATGCATTTATCCAAAAACCTTTGTCAATAACAGTGGAGAATATTTTAAATCTGTTGTGCTTTGATATTCCTTTACATCCGACGTTTTACAAAAAGGGATTTTATTTAAAGATATATTTTATAATAATCGCTTCTAACTGCTTTCTTTTACCAAAAAGGTTCACATTGTTTAAATTTTCACAAACCGTTTTCCCCGTATAATTTTAACAGATAGTGACGTCATGAGATTAAGCAAAACATCATCACTGATGATAAAGAAGGTTATGTTTAAAGCTTGTATACAAGTGAGATTTGTCTAATCTTATTTTAAGTTGGGTAATTTTGTTAAAGTGAGCTCTGGAATTGGATACCAAGTGAAATACTGTGTGATGATAAGTTTGTTAAACTCACTAAGGCAGCTATGTTAGAATGATCTAAGCTGTGTTGGTTTTAATATTTTTGTACATACCTATGCCTATACAGATATAAGTTCATATTTTATCGTGTGCTAAATTATAATTACGTATAAAAAAAGGCAGTGTTCAGTCTATTACACCCCTTTCTCACTTCAGTTGCCAATTACACCAAGTAAACAAACAAAATCACTACCCTATCTAGTCACAGACAGGCTAAAGTTTACAGTACGGCGAACACGGAATTTAGACGGGGCAAATAACAGTTAGCTAACCCTTCCCAAATTTACAATTGTTAATCTCCATGAATTCTATGTGGCAGAAGACCATTTCAGTATAATATAAGCTTTGAAGAGGATAAATTAAATGTATTTGTTTCACCAAGATTTGTAAACACCAAAATTTATATTTATTTAAGAGCACTAACAAACTAGTTTAATTAGTTTATTTTTGTCCTATATTTAGAAAAGTATTTGTTGTGATAATGATAAATGTTTTTTTTAACGTTTAGTAGCATTCTATTCTGGTTTTTCATATTTCTTATCTATTTTTAAGCAGTGCTTTCTAGATACGTAATTATTATTATATTTCTATAGTCTCATATCCTGCAGCTCTTTTTCTTTCTCAAAATATTAAAAACCAAAACGTTTAGTTTGTAAACTAACCCTTTAACTACAAGTTTAATGAAAAGCTAGAAACGTATGTTCATTTCATGTTCACAGTTGCTATCTGCGTTAATTAAATGGTTATGTTGTATGACCTATTTCGCTTCCATATTATAATACTCAAACCCACATTCAAGTAAACAATGTGTAGTGATGAAAAAGTACTAAATTTAAGCGCCACTGCTTTATGTTATATTAGTAAAATACCTAACAAAAGTCTAAACATTTTAGTTTGTAACGATTGCATTCAGTAAGTCGTCCTTGACACGACGCCGTGTTAGAGGATATATGATTCTACGGTGGTTGAAATAAAAAAGAAATTCGTAAATATTAAATAAACTTTTGTTTATAATTAAATTAAAAGTTAACAATTATAATACACATTAGGAAATATTTCCAGAATATAAAGTATTTGAATTAGCTAATAAGCAAACAATTAGCTAATTTCTGATTTCTTACTTAATATGTGCAATAGACTAAATGCATATAGGGTAAATTAATAATCAATAAATACAAAATACATTATAGTATAACATAAAACCTGAGTGGTTTTTATAAATAATAAAATAATGATATAGGAATATTTATTTCTATGCAACTCAAATAGTTAAATCTTAATCCCCGTTACAAATATTCTGTTTCATAACTTAAAGAAGTTAATTTTTAATATATTATAAAATAAAACAATAATTATACCTTATTACAAATTACTGGAATTATTACCTTTCTTTAATCTATATCATCCATCGGTAAACTGAGAAAATATGGGTTCTCTACAGTAGGTTCGAATATAACTGAAATTACCTAATAACGTAAGTTGTACATTTTTCTTAGAGTTACAAAGGTTAACATTGCAATGTACTCTTGCAGGTAGTCAGTTTTACGTAGCCTCTTGTAGTGTCAGCAATGTTAGGTCTTTCCTTAAATTAACTTATGTTTGGAAAAACTTTCCGCTAAGAATTGTATCTTTCTTCTAATTTACTATTCACATGTATATATTCAGACCTGAATATCCTTTCAATACATTCTAATGAAACATGTTTCTTTTCAGGTTTTCCTGAATCCAGGACGGAGACTGCTTTCAATGACGAAATTAAATATGCAATAGCATTCAATTCACATTTGCCAGTCTCAACAAATAGAGTTCACATGTAGCTTATTACAACGTAAGATTAAATTCTGTTTGCTTTAGAAGTTTTATAAATGTATCGATGTAAAGTTTATATATATATATATATATATATATATATATATATATATATATATATATATATATATATATTAGCTAAGTAAGAATTCTATTGCCACGTGGTGTGAAGTTGCCGTTTTATTTTCGGTTTTACTGCTCTGTGGAAATATTTTGTACAGCCTTTTCTTCAATTTTGTCCAATAAGTTGAATATTTTATCGTTTTTTAATTTTATCTATTCGTTTATTATTTGTATATATGTTAATAAGTTATTTGTAATTTCTAGATTGTCACTACTAAGCATTTTTAAACTTTTTTATTACAAGGATTGTTTCTAATAAGGGAAATGAATGGGTATCTTTGATTGCATGAGTGGCTAAATTGGAATTGTAAGTTTTTGGTTTATTGTGTGCTTTAAGGTGCTCTTTTTATGAGTCTTTAATTTTCATTTTATGTTTGGACGATGCATAATTTGTTACAGTCTGGGCATTCGATTTTATAAATTCAGTAATAAAGTGTTGGGTATATTATTTTAATTGAATTTGTTATTAGGGCTCCTGTTTTTTTGTATGTTATGTTAAAGTTGTTGTTTTTTAGTATTTTAGTTATTCCTTTTATGTTTAATGCTGTGTATGTGAATGTGACCCATTTTTGTTATACTTTCATAACAATCACAACCAAGCTTTATTGATATCCTCAACAATTCCGAATTTAGGTCCTGTTGATTATTCAAGCTTACAATTTGTAATATTGAGTGGTTGTTGCAGGGCTCATGTACGGTAAAACTTAAGTGTTTCTGCTACAATAACCATCATTTTAACAACCCACCTAATTGCCTTTATAGAGCTATGCCACGAGTTTTTTTTCCAGTGGAAAAGAAACATGGTTTTACCTATTCTCGTCTGCAAAACTAAACTTGTATAAATAACTTTGTAATATGGTTTCGAAAAATAATTCATGTTCACTTCCCTTTATATTTAACGTTTTTAAACGAAAAATTTCCGAATCTGAATAAAAATTAAAATATCAGTTGTAGGTTTTATTTTTAAATAGATTATATAATATCGAACAATTAATTTCCACTGCATTTGCTCTTTTTTCTTTCTTTAATCTCCTTTCTTTTTCGCCTACTTCTAACACATTTTCTCTCCTTTCATTATATATCCATATCAATCTATAATACATCTCTCCTCTCCTCCCTCTTATAACTATTTCTCCCTTTTTTACTCTTTCTTCTCTCGTCTATTTTAGTTTTCTCTCTTAACTCCTTAACAATTTCTTTCCCCGTCTCCTTCACTGTCTTTTTACATCATACATTCTCTTTCTTTCTCCTCATACAATAAATCGTAGATGAATTGTCTATGTCTCCCACCGTCTAAGAGCCGTTTCCTAAGAGCCATAACCTATATCTCAAAATACGTCCTTCCACGCAATGATACTTTTTTATGTTTTCTGTTCCCAAAAACGACAGCAAATAATAACAACAATACGGATATCTCTATTCTTAAAAACCCAACATTTTATAGTAGCTTGTTGAAAACACCTTGATTCCAATGCTTATTTAATAAGTAACTATAGCATGGGTTAACGAACTAAATGAAAACTATTGCCACTTCTAGGACTAAAGGATCATAAAACTTTCGTTTCGCGGAGGAAATCTACCTGCCATTTGTTTCCTGTGTAATTTGAAGTTGTGTTTATTGTTTAGCTTAGTGTTTGTGTAGTTGTCTGGCTTGCCTTTCGTTGCTGTTCTATTATATTAGGACGTCGTATTTATATCCATGGCATTATAATAAATTAAGTGCGTTTGTTGTTGTGTAGGATGTATTGTTATTCGATGTGGTGGATAGTCTATGGCTACGAAACGACTCTATCGAAATTCGTCAGCTTAGTAGGTACCTGTAGTTTCCAATTAGTTTTTAAACTGCAAGGTCTGTTCAAAAAGCGTCGCGAATTTTGAGTTTTCCCAGGCTACGTATGGTTAATTTTCTATGTTTTGTGGCGATATATTGCTTCGTATGTCTCTCACTTATGCCGTCAAGTTCGACCATTTTAATGTTCCGTTAATTGTAGACAGCTGTTTTGCTAGGACGTGTTTAGTTTGTCTTCGGTCTCTGCAAGTTCCAAACAAATGGATTAAAGGATCTGTATCAAATGTCGTTTGGAAAACGAAATTAAGTGGGTGGACGCATTCCATATGTTGACTGTAGCATATGCAGAGGATGTCTTGGACCGAAGCAACGTTTACTGGAGGTACAAAATGTTCTCAGAGGGCCGAGGAGATATGAACGACGAAGAGCATGCCGTACGCTCGAGGACGTCAACAACAGGCGAAAACATTGATGAAGAGATTAAAGTAGCTAATCTTCAAATCACCGTTAGAGAAGTTGCAGAGAACCTAAAAATAAATATTGGCTCGTGGCATTTGATTTTTCCTAATGATGTAGGTATGACGCGTGTCTCCGCGAAATTCGTACCATAAGTTTCAACTTCGATTCTCTACATTGACCGTGTTATCTGACCCTTTAATTATCCGAGTACTTCCGGTCCACTTTACCTCGAATGGTGGAAATTCTACTGTACTTTAGTTTTACAACACACCTTATTACAATTTTATAGTTTTTACTTTACTCACAAGCAAAATCATTTCACAAACTTTGTCAAGCCAATGGTGAAATTAAGTATTTTATTTCTTCAATTAAAGTGATGAGCTTTACTATTAAATCATCTGAGACATTTTTCACGTCATGTTTAAATGATGTTATTATCAGATAGGGTGCTTCATATTACAAGATATAAATTATGCTCTTACATGACGTAGCACTGCAAAATGTTAATGCTGTTTTATGTAAAATAATACAAAAAACAGTGTTTTCCTCTTCACAAACAATTAAACCCGCTTCGATCCAATGATGGGATTTTATCAAACAAACTAAATTCAAATCTGATTAAACTCGGATAAACGAGCAACGAACTGTCAGTTTGTCTCTGACGTCACGGCAATCACAACGACTGGCATTCTACCATCATTTGTAATTTCAACGTAATCGTTTTATCCCGGATCGGTTGGACGTTGTTCACTTACCCAATGTAAATAAAGGTCAATTCTAACTTCCAGCCATTAAATCTATAAAATAGGCAATAAATTATTATTTCATTTTACATTGTACATAAAATTATTATGAAGATTTCTTTTTCTATTAACATTGAAAAGTATGGTCTAAATAGACTTTTCGTTTTATGTTGAATATACCATTAAAGCTTCTAGATTAAAGCTTATAATTATAGGTTTGTTTTAAGTAAACATAACTTAATAATGGTTTACTGTAAAGATATAAATTAAGAAGTCTATTATATAAATTACTACTATTTTGTTTAACAAAGTAATAAAGTTTTAAATATTCTGCAAATATTAAATTTATTTTAGAGCCTCTCAATTATTAATTCCAAAGTGAAATCGTACCAATTTCCCCTTGTATACACCTCTACAGTTTTATATGACAGCACTTGTACTCTTACAAACTATCCAGAAGATTTCCGAAAGCCAAACATAGCAGTAGCATCGCTCGAACAAGTATTTTCGTCTTCCATTAAAGGCTATGTTTTAATAAGTTTTGAATTGTATTTTATATATGATAAAATATATCGCAAAGGGTATGTAACGGTTTCTTTGTTTAGCCGCCAAACAGACGGTAATTGATGCCGAGTGACGGCAGCACATTTAAGGTCTCTATTTATAATCAGCTGTTCACTACATAAGTAATTTTCCAGTCGTTTGAAATTTAAATAGTAAATATGGATTAGCATAAGAGAAGTCGAAGGGTGAGAATCGGAAGATTTCGGCTGGTGGATGTGAAAAGAAATCACAATAGGTCTGAGGAAGTTCCAAGGAATATAGCGAACAAGGAGGTTACCTTTTCATAAGACCAGGACACAAAACGTAAGCCTTTTCAATATTTTGAATTTATATATATATATATATATATATATATATATATATATATATATATATATATATATATATATAACCAATTGTAGGTTTGTTCATCGGCCATAGCCTGAGGAAATTTATTTGTCAAACTTTCATTTTATGGGCGGAACATTCTAAATTCTATTTTGAGGCACAACTTCGGGTTTTAGCCTTAGTATGTTCGTCTAACAACTATTTGATTGATAACAACACATATGATAACGTCTCTTTTTATCGCTTGAAGTTTTTTTCACCTCTTGTATTGTAGTTTAGTTGTATTTAATTAAAATATATCCTAGTACGTTATAGCTATATAAGTTATAACGTTATCGAATTTTCATTGGCTCAGGCTATATTTATTTTTCAGTTGTATTTATTTTCTCTATATTTATTTATTTACTTAAAAATTTAAAGTATATGTTAACAGTAAATATGTTAACAGTATATATTTGTTATATATTTACAGTAAAAAAATTATATTTAAACATTTGTTAGTTACTTATTATAGCATAGATATTTAACAAATATAACATGTTACTTGATAAATTCACTTTGGGCGATAATCATTGTTTTCACTATATTGTAATAATTTAAAAAAATGATATTGTGGTATTTAACCATTATACATGAACAATGATTACTTTTTGTTTGATAAATTCAAAGAAATTTTCAATATTTTACTATAGCAGTTTATATTATTTCCACAATTTCTCATTTCCCTAACGAAAATCATTTTTCAAAACCTACATTCCACTTTGCACTTCAGGGGAAGTAAAACCTTATATTCACATCACATCAGGGAATGCATTTGATATTAAAACGTCTCGGTAAAGTATCAGAGAGCTGGGTTTGCGGAATGCACTAAATATGAAATCCATAACTAGCAAACAGTTTATATATTATGTTGTAAATCAATAAATTTAATATCACGCATCGCATCGACAGAAATTCTATACAAAATATAGGTTTTCACTTTATTAATTTCAAATTGCAAGCTCGGAATTCAACGCATGTAAATACTGATTCGCTTTAGCTCTTGTTACCTATCTTAAAGCCGCTTACTTTAAGGCAATAATTTGTGAAAGTGAAAATTAATGATTAATGAATACCTAAACACATATATTTCTTTAGTTATTTTACTGATCATCGATTATAGTTTTTTAAAGGCTTTCAGTGAAGAATAAAATTTAAAAATTGTTTTATCACAGCAATGAATAGGTGTATTATCGTTAAATATCGTTTTAAAACGGTTCTGTTAAAACAATATACCAACTTAGTGTATGAAAGTAATTAATAAACTAAACATAAAATATCGTTTTAGAAAATCTAAAATAATTATTTAATACAAACAAAATTAATGTAAACGTCAAATAGTTCTGATAAAATAATACAACAGCTAGATTTTGAACGTAAAACATTTATAGTAGACCTAATAAAATTGTGCATGAAACCGTTGTAGTGCATAAAATACTTATGTTTAAACAATAAAACATGTAAAGTTTTAAACATGAAACATTCATTCAGCAATGTAATATAATATGTTTCAAAATATAATATTGCTTTGAAACATAACCTATAGTAGTGTCTAGTGTAAAAATAAAATAGTTGAGCTAAAATATTAAATCAATTAGTTTTTAAGACAAAACAGTGCATTAGGTGATGCAAAAATTATTTTTCAAATATACAATAATAATTTTAAAACAAAACTAATAGCAATATGTTTCTAAAACAGTTCTAATAAAACAATGCTTCAACTGGCTTTTTAATTTAAAATAATTGCTTTGAAAGAAAATAACAACACCTTACTAGAACGCAAAATATTTATTTAAAAAACTAAGCCCTTAACGTAGATTTTTTATGTGCAATTGATATTTAAAAACTCACCAATATCTGCACTTGTTAGGTCGTAAATGAGTATTTTTAAAAGGAAACCACAAACAATAGTCTATCATTTAAGAAATTCATGACGCAAAAATATTCCTTTTACAAATAGAATCGACCAATTCATCAGTATGTAATTATAAACGCTTTAATCTACACATAAATACAGGAGCTTTTTTCAAATGAAACAGGAACTACTATTGACAGCTTGATTCTCACTAATAATGCATTGAATTTATACTCCACATATCATTTGAAGTCCCACTTAAGTAAATATTACCCAATCACATGTTTCTTCGTGTCACTGTAATGTATTGATTACGTATTATAATATTTATTAAAATATTGTATATGTCTTTTTTTTAATATTTGTTGTAGCCTTAATTCTATCGATTTTAAAGCATTTTTTTAACATTTCATTTACAACAAATAAAATTTACTTAACGGATTTTAATTGCTAAGCTTAGATCTTGCGAATTTTAATAACCCTTGTTAAGAAATCATAGAGTAATTTATTGTTTCGGCTGTTTGTCTTACTTCTTCAAATCAATCAAGTTATAGTTAGCTTTTCCATAACCGTGGAATTATTCAACTTTCTGAAAGAAGGCAATTCCCTAGTCTTAGAGTGCTAGGAAAGTGAGTGATAAAAAAGGAACATTACCTGATCGTCAAAATAGTTTTAGAAACCCAAAACCCGAAGCAGTGTTGTTACAATAAAGCTGAAGCTAGCGATTTATTTGTCTACTTTGTAGACAACAAGGATATATTTGGTATCATAATTACTAAGAAGAAAAGTCTTGACTTCCTACCTCCCCCTTTCTAATAAAACCAAATTCGAAATGAAAGTAAAGACCTAATAAAGATAAGGACTTTTCTTTGAGCTCGTTATGGAGTGAATGTAGATCTGCTTACGAACATGATAAGTTTAGGTTGATTGATGGATTAAAAATTAAACCAAGTAAATATGCCAAAACTAGGAGATATGAGTGCATAAGGTCCTTGTCTCCTGGCAGCAAGGCGTCATTAATCACAGTGTCTGACAGAACTAGCTACAGGAAGACCGGGAAAAGTTTTAATCAAGCGCCGCCCTTCCTGCTTTAATGATGAAGAGTTTGAAACAAAAATATCAAGTAAAAATATCTGTTTAAAATTGCCTGTCCTTTACTTTTACCAAGATTCGTTATATGAGATACGAAACCAGGCAACAGTAAAATAATCCTTAACCTCACTATAATGTAATCAGAGGACATCTTCTGAAACAGACGACATCTTCTCTCGAAAAAGGTTAATGAGGCACGCTATTTAGATTGTTCAGCACAATATTTATATGAAATATTATCTTGAGTAAATGGAACACAACCGGAGCTATGATGTTTTTCTTTTCGCTACCGAAGAAGCTTTCCAAGTGAATCTATTTTTTTATATTTTTCTATCCTTTCCCATTATTCGTAGATGATTTCAGACAATCTGATTGGCTTACAAACCAGTATACAATAAAAAAAACACACACACTCACTCCACACAACACAAACCACACACACATATATACCTATACCCCCACACTCGTTATTGCGCGACCACAAACACACACACACACCCGACGAATATTCAGGCCTTGAAAAAATAAATTAAAACTAATGTTGTTCAATTGCAGAATAAAAATACGGCTGACTCATG
The DNA here is from genome assembly GCA_036971475.1 of Prosapia bicincta. NCBI lineage: Eukaryota > Metazoa > Arthropoda > Insecta > Hemiptera > Cercopidae > Prosapia > Prosapia bicincta. Next base: position 63,873,646 of record JBAIZL010000001.1, read on the forward strand.
AGTTAAGAATACTCAATTTATTAAAAATTCGGCAACGTTTTGAGAACTATATTGTTATTGTCATTGAAGCCGGATTTCCTCCTTTTTACTATTGTCAAAGATAATAAAACCAGAAGAAAACTTCGCCTCTATATTTTAAACCAGTTCCATAGTATCGTTTGTCTTACGTCACAGTTATTTTCATGATGGTATGTAATGTTTGATTTGACAAAATGTTCATACAAATATTAGAATAAATGCAATTGTGAATATAAATAAAGACGAAATGTGATCAGTCTTAAATGTAATCATTAGACATGTATTATTGTAGTATGTTTGTGTTGCTACATGTTACCTAATTTGAATTATAATTTCAGTATAGGTGTTGAATCTTAAGTGAAGGTATTTAATTTTGAATTATCACAATGTGCTTTGTTAAAAATCTTCCAAGATTTGTAGAAAATTGTGTTTAAAAATATAATTAATGTCTTTTAAGTAAATAAAATCATTTTAGTCCATGATTATTGTATAAATGAGTATAAATGTTTTGAAGATATAAATACTAAAAAAAAGTTACTAAGAAATTAATAAGTTAATTGAATGCATAAATTTATCGTACCTTAATGAGTCAAACCTACAAGACATAATTACTACAGCCAATATCAAGAGTCTATAAGGATTTATTACTTATGAAGACAGAATGTAATAAGTGTGCTATTTGCTACCTATCTACACCCTTAGGGTTTGATAATTTCATTATTTTCAATGTGTATTTTGAAGTACGTATTACAGCTAATGACCACAAAAAATAAAAATGAGTGACTATGAATCATGTGAAATATATAATGATGAATCCTTTGATATTACTTTTCTATGTTATTATTACTTAAATATTTCCTTTGCTTTTGGATAATTTTGAAACTAGTTCTGTTCAATAGAACCGAGTTCAATTGTTTAAATAGTTTATTTAATATAAAATTGTTTCACTTAAATCGAAAGGTTTTCATGTTTGAGCAAATTGATTGTTTAATTAATATGCTGTGGATAACAATTAAGTCTAAAATATTTCGTAGTAAGTCCCACTGTAACTAAAAGAAATGCAATTGTTTAATTTCTCCAAAAGGAAAATAATCAAGTATTATTATTAGATTTATTTCATAAAATTTAAGAATTTATTATGAGATGTACCCTTTTGCAACAAAACAGGTTGCAATGATTTAGAAAAGAGCCCAACTCTGAGTGTAAATATACGAACGAGTGTGAGGGACACAGTTGGATCTTAGATAGAATCGAGGCGCGTATAAAGAATCAAGCCTTTTAGAAGAGGATAAAGAAATCATATTAATACGTAGTTGTGCAGGATAGCGTGCCTGGAACAGTGCTAGTCTATATCGAGTGATAAAGAGATGTGCCCTTTGTACTTTTGTTTTTATAAAGTGTTGTCGCTTTACAAAACTATCACACAGCAAAGAGGATTTAGTTTTTTAAGAAAAATATGTGACGAATCGAGATAGTTGTCATAAAAGGGGAGACTGAATATGTTACACTGGAATATGTACACATTTACACCACTACACGTTTGTGTAATAATAGGGATGTGAATGATTAGTTGAAGTATGAGTAGGGACATGGTACGGGGGAAAGGGACAATCATGACTTCTTCCGACAGTCTCTCCACAAAAGGTGCCCTGCTGTAATATATTATTTGAAATAATACAATTATTATGACCTCTTTGATTAAACCATAAATAACTAATGATTATCACAAGCTATAATAACTGAATATTAAGTTGATTTAGTACTGTAATTATATATTAAATACGCCAAAGTATTTGTGTTTGATGGTTTACTACACGCATTTTTGGGCATTTGTGTACACGTGTTTTGGTAACTGTGCAAGGCTAAATATCTTATTCATGATTACTTGTTGTGAGGTTGTATTTCCTGTCCATACAAATTGCTCCACTGTGGAGTCACGTCATAAACACCAAGTAAATTTCAAGTTACATAAATTTCCTTAGAGTACCTGCAGTAAGTCACTACCCTTAGGTAGAAATTGAATGGTTTTAAGACGAGTATTTAAATCATGTTACTTTGTATATTATTTAGTTTTACCTGAAGTTTTATTCTAAGGGTTTACCTACTAAAACTGCAAAATACAACATTTAGCCTAACTCTGCGGTTTGTTCCTGTTTCTGTGTGAAGCCAAGTGATTAATGACACGCTACTGTCGGGAGAAAAGGTACGCTCGTGTACTTCTAGTGTTTTGTCCTCATTTACTCTTAATAAATGGAAAAAGTTGCAATTTGAATATCATTCATCAAATTGACGCTTTAATGTGCTCTAATCCTTTTTTTATCAGTAACGTTGTCGTACGTAACGTTCAGTACGTAACGATCAAAGTAGATCTCAGAGTTACTGCAGTTGGATTTTTTCCTTGTCTTTCTTTAGAATAACAGTTGAAAATAACATTGGCATTTTAAATTATGACAAAATCCTAATTTTACAAATTTTTAGTAAAACCTATATTTATAATAAGATTTAAGTTTAAAAATAAAAGGCGGTAAGGTTTTTGTCTTGGTGAGGACGTTATTTGTCGGCTTGCAGCAACAATTCCTAAATTCTACTTTGTGGAAGTTGAGTTCAAATTGAACATAGTGAGCCATTTAAGAATCTCCACAACAGAATTAGCAGTCTAATCACAAAAAAACACTTTTGTACCTTGTAACGAAACTGCTTAAGTTAAGCTGTGGTGCAACAGTCGAATAAATGTCAGACGTGACTCATCGCTGCCGCAGTCAATGTATGATGGCATATTAAATTTATCGTCTGGTATAAAACAGGGAAGACATATTTCGTAGTTGGACGTTCAGCGTGTAAAGAAGCGGGTTCAAAGTCCCCTCTTGGTGGCCACAATAGACCGTGCCTACAGTCGCGTCTTTGTAACGCAACGCGCCATAACGTCTTGGGCGCAAATATTGTCATGTCTGTAATAACCTAACTGCACAAACTGTAAAGATTCTACTGAGTTTTGAGGGGAAAAATTAACAGCGTTATTTGACGCTAGGGCATCCGACCTTGAAGGTTCACTTTCTCATGTGGCGCCGGTATGGAAAGTTTCTGAATGCTACCACCGCCTTTTTTTAGCCAATGCATAATTTTAGTGTGTTCGTAGCCTATAACTAAGGTAGGGTAAAGATGCTTTCCAGTTACGTCACGGGTAGCTTCTCTACTCTGAAGTAAACGATCTACTCTCAATTGGAACCTTAGAACTGTTTACCCTCCACTTTATATAGTTCAACACTTTAGTATTTACCTGATGTGAACCGCTTTTATATTTGTTATGTATTCATGGTGACTCTGCTTCGCCATGTTGAATGCTTCATAGAATTTCGACGAGTTCTTGATAACTGATAGATAGCAAAATTACTGTCATAAATAGTATTTTACAGTTACCATGTTCTAACTACTACGTCGAGTCTTACTTTTTCTTTAATAAGACGTGTGTGATAAACCACCTTCGGTATTATTATTCTAATATGAAACTAAGTGACCTATATATATGTGCACACATTTTCAGTAACGTAAATTGTCAAGGGTAATAAGTCAAAAAAATTTTAATTATTTATTATTATTAATCGATTAATTATAATTCGATTGTACTATCCTTAAAGATTAGTTCCTGAATAGATGGCCATATGTATTTGTTTTACTTTTAACACTAAATATTATCATATTTTCTCTATTAAACGAATTTCGCTATGTTAACAATTATATCAAAGCGAATTAAAACGTCAACCAAGACACAAAACTACATTCTTCCCACTGAGTTCTACTTATGCAATCCATAATTTAATTGCGTTTACAGTGTAAATATAACTTAGCATATTTATAGTTAAAGAAGTAAAACATATTTATTAAACTAGCTCTCTAGTGAGTTTTAGTGTTAATTGAAACTACTCTCTGTTAGTTAAACGTTTGTTAACTCTCTAAACCTCTAAACCAAAACAAGGAGGCGAGGTAATTGTCGACCTTATGGCCCCAAATCATAAGCATAAAACCGTTAAAAAGGTAAACAAATTATCTCACCTAATAAAAGGTGTTCTTTTTTCTGCCATATTTGACAAACGAACGAAATAAAATATATGTATAAAGTACGTACAAAGACACCTGTCGCACGTACCTTATGTTATCACTATAAGCAACCGACTTAGACCTGTCATGTATGACGAATATGTAATAATAAGCTAGCTTTTGCCTGGCGACTATCCAGTGTGGTACAGGGGCAATCAAATTTTCCTGAAATTTGCATTCCTAAAAGGCGTCTTTGCGAATATTTGAAAATAAACTGGTAAAAATAGACAGTAACTTTTTTAAAATGAATTTTTTCGACGTTTGTATTTAATACTTTGAAGGAAGTTTGAATGTCTATGAATGTGGTTTTATTCATTAGAAACTACAAAGTAGTAGAAACCATTCCATAAACTGATTAGCTATTTCTTAACTTATGTGTAATATCGATAAATTTCACCATAATAATGTTAGTAACAAGGTAAAGTTGAATCATGTATGAGTGGTGATGAACTATGAGAGAAGGCATTGAATAATTTTTTTCAAAATTTGTATTTGATTTTTCAACTACTTTCGAAATTTAACTGATCTGATTTTGCACACCCATCAATTCGAGGATAATATCTGTACCAATTATGAAAACATATTTTAACTAACGTAATTTAAACCTTATATTCGTTCTCCTAACGTCCAATGACTTGAAAATCTGACAATTGTTTTTGGTATAAACAAATAAACAAGTTATAAAATTATTCGAGTAAAATAAATTAATTTAAACAAATAAAATATGTTTCAAAAGTAAGATATTTCTACAACAATCTAAAAAATATATTTATATCTAATTGAGAAATTCTAAGATTTTGATTATTAAAACTATAATCGTAGGCACTTGTATTACATATTTTCAAGATTTATAATTCCTCTTTCTGTCTTATAGTTTTATGAAATTAACAAAACTTGCAATTATTTGGTTGTATATCTAAAGATTTTGAATAACACATTTTTATGAAATAAATTGTTAAAAAACCATTAATTACTGATATTTTTTCAGCAGACTGCTAGCCAGTCCATTGTTCAATGCTGCGAGTCGCGGACAAGAATACTTTCTTGCGAGACAAGTGTGAAACACGTCTACTTATGCATATCAGCATGTAGTGGTTTTTTAACAAATAAATTAATTACTATGTCTTTGAAAAAAACTATGTTTTTAAAACAATTCTTTAAATAATGATCTAAGAGGTGTCTTTAAAAATAAATGATAAAACTAATGCCTTTGATTTAAATAAGAAATTGCTTAATGTCTTCAGTTAGTGAAAGTTCGAAATAAATAAAAGCATGTTTTAACAAGAGTTTAAATTTATTTTTATTTTTTATCTATCAATAGTTTTGTTACATTATTACTTCCCTTTATCTCTTTATCTCCGTCAATAAATAATGGGTGCAATGGGTCACTTTATGACCTTAGGACTTCCCTATGGAACGTCAGCTGTGATATTATCCATGCCCGTCTCAATATCAGTACAGTCGTGAGGTTATTTTGAATACTGCCCCCCTTTATTCTTTATTACGTATTCTGTACTTGATCAATAAAGTAACAATAAAAGCTGTAATAAAGAGACAATGGCGTAATGATGACAGATAACTACCTCGCATCACGCAATCTAAATGGCCTTGACCTGGGTTGTGAATGATATATTTATATTTTATTTTCAGCAAAAACATACTTTGAGGTTAGTATGTCTGTGATTTAAACAGTTAAAGTAATTACTTTGCCCTACAGTTAATGCAATGATTGTGCAATGCACACTTTCACAAATATAATAGGGATCACACTTTTAATGTACTATACAAAATGCCAGATATATCATCCTTTCAAATAAGTAGATTTCCTTATAAATTCCCCCCTCCAAGTTTCGTCTGTTAAAACACTTTCCTACTTTTCGGAAATTTTCAATCTAATTAAAGTGTTCTTTAATATATAAAACTATACTCCCTTCTTCATTGCTTATTCTAAATTTCATTTGACCTTCGGCTCTTAACCTTTATTACAAGTTTGCGTTAGTTTATGAGTCTGTCATCCCTACTGAAATGAGGAACTCCTCATTCAAGTGTTATACCAACTAATCTAAATGAGCCTATATATATATATATATATATATATATATATATATATATATATATATATATATATATATATTTATTTATTTACAGCCAGGATACGTTTTTACAACGTCAAACATCATTAATATATATACATATGTATATATATATATATATATATATGTATATATATTAATGATGTTTGACGTTGTAAAAACGCATCCTGGCTGTAAATATATATATATATATATATATATATATATATATATATATATATATATATATATATATATATATATTTACAGCCAGGATGCGTTTTTACAACGTCAAACATCATTAATATATATACATATATATATATATATATATATATATATATATATATATATATATATATATATATATTTCTGTAGATGTGTGTGTGTGTATGTGTGTGTGTGTGTGTGTATGTGAGTGTGTGCGTGCGTGTGTGTGTGTGTGTCTGTGTGTGTGTGTGTGTGTGTGTGTGTGTGCGTGTGCGCGTGCGTGCGTATGTGTGTGTGTGTGTGTCTCGTGTGTGTGTGAGTGTGTGCGTGTGTGTGTGTGTGTGAGTGCGTGTTTGCGTGGGCGTACGTATGTGTGTATGTATTAGTATAGATACACCATTCATTTATCAGTGCTGATAGACCCATTTCCGACAGTTCGTCAGTAACATATTTAAGATTCCCAAGATGCTAGAATCTCGTAATGCTAGATAAGATTTTAGCGTAACGTTGGAACTGCTTTTTGTGCACTGGAAAACAGCGGATACACTTGGATATAGCATACATCATATTTTTATATACAATATAAGGGTTTTTTGTTATATCGTTTTACTTTTCTATACTCCTTATTTCTCATAACCTTACTTTTCCTACAGCTACACCTTTAGGTTGTGAAATAATTAAGAAGCATAATATCACTAGTTTATTCTATCCGACACTCAATAGTTTATAGGTGGGGCTTATTGTACTGATTAAAAATATTCAATTACAAATATTTGATTGTATAACTAATAGTAGTTTTAATATAAAGGAGGCCTTTGGTACTTTACTACAATTTATTACAATACAGTGGTAATTGATATTACTCTTTCTCGGGTAATTAATTGGTATCTTTCTGTAAAGTAGAAGTGGTGCAATGCAAAAGAAAAACTTGTTAAAAATTTATAAATATAATGAATTCAAATTTATAACAAATGTACTCAGTTATTATACATTTCTGTTGGACGAGATAGCTATAGCATATAAACCTACGTACTTTTTTGACTGAGTCTTCTTGGCTTTACTTACTGCTTTTGGGATATCACGTTTAAACAATTATAATTCTAAACTTTGCATCCTCATTCCTTTATTACCTTAATTTTATCCTTTACTTGCAGCACTGTTTAATAACTCTTTATAAAAATTAATATTACAGCTATTTATCAGCTATACATATTTCCCTTTACTAATCTTGTACTTTTTTACAAAACAATCCCTTGAAACTTGCCCCCAATTTAATTCTGCACTCCCCGGAAGCTCAAACAGTAGTCCTTTTTTCCGATTATCTTACTTTTAAATCGTCTAGCTGCTTCTCGGAGAGTAGCCTACTTATCTAATATCGTGTACTCTGCTCACGTTTGGTGTAGTTAGCAGAAGGCTAAATAACCTTCTGACATGATATTTGTTATGGGAATACACCTCGTCTGTCCCTGACCATAAGAACACCTCCACACTTAAAGTGTTCCACCAATATCTATCGTGAGGGATTTCTGGTAGGGTTTCCTTATTACCACTGTTTTTCATTCCATTCTTCGTGCAATATATTACTTATTGTTTAATTCTACCTTCGTAATATACGTGTCAAGATTTTAAGAGTTTCGTATTTTTACTAAACCTTAGATAGATCTGAATCCATCATTCACAATTGGCATACTAACCGCATGCTTATTTGAGGTCTAAGATGGAGGTCTATTCTCGAGAAAAATAAAGATCAGAAGATAGGCTTTACATTCGATAAGATAAATGCAAAGTCAGAATGCTGTTGAATAGTTCAAACAGCCTATATTGTTTATGGTTTTTCTTCAAACAATAATGTAAATGGAGAAAGACCTTGGACAACACAGTAGGTAACATTATGGGCTGAATAGGAATTTGTGTTGGTTTACTAGGTAAGCGATCGAGACGGTTGCTCAACCAGCGCAATACAACACTTCTGTAAAACCAGATTTTGCGAAGAGAGCTGCAGTCAAATAATAGAAGAAGATTCTTAATAGAATTACAAAATAAATTTTATAGTAGGAATATCAATATATAACCATGCAACGCGTTCTTAGCTACTTACACTACTTGTACTTGAGAAGTAAATTTTCTGTTTCGAATAATATGTTTCTGAAAACTGTCGAAATTATTTATGCAAGTGTTTTGTTGTTATAACAACAGTAGTAAAAGCACAGTCTTTCATTTTCATTTAAAGCTTCAATTGGTTTCCTTGGAATATTTTTAGGAATATACAACACCTTTAGAAACTAAATGCCTATAAAACAAAGAAACAATTTTAGGGAGAATTTAATGCCGGTGTTACGAATAATTGGACAAATATTAAAAGCGTCACTTGACCTTGATGTGAAAAACTAGATCCTGCCTCCAAAGCTGTGACGTAAACAGGTCTCATTAATCATTACTTCACTACGTCATACATAGACTTCATTACTAGCTGACAGTTTTGGATGTAATGAATCGTTCTTAATGTAAATATTAATTGATACATACAGACGTTATGACGTTATTAACATGGCATATCCTACATTTATTGGACCAAGTCATTAACCAAGGTTCGACAGTTATAGACATAACGGAGGATTAGTGGACTATATTTACGTTTGTTCATCAGAATTATGTATTACAAACAAGTGGTTGGAATAGAAGATACTTATGAATGGTTTTTATATACTTTAAAAAGATTTAACACTATCCGGGATAACAGTTATCTATATAAAATGATTAGTTCTATTTCCGAACAGTAAAAATTTATTTAATCATTCAATTTATTTCAAATTTATAGGGATCTATATGGGCATTTGTTTAAAAGGATTGTTAATAATATTTTTAAAAAAATCAATTTTTTCATATTTATGAAAATACTATCATTTTTTGTATTACATGCCAAAATTTAATCAGTTTTGAATTTATCGTTTTTAGATATGTTACATTTAGTAAAAGCAAAAAAAATCATTTTAAGTGTCACGAACCTTAAATATTGTTAAAAAATGTTTAAAACAACTATAACTATAACCTTTATTTATTAAAACACCAAAGTTATCTTACGTAGTTACAAAGCATTCGATTGATATATGTTTGGTTGAGAACAAATTAATTTAAGTTTACCAAGAGCAAGAAAAATTCGTGCCTTGCTCTATTTGGCAATCGGTTAGTTTACGATTGTTAAATATTTTGATTTTCCTTTCTCAAGAATGAATCCTAACCTAACCGGATACATTATGATTATATTTTAATATATGCTAGCTATAGAGCAATATAACTTATCATATTTCCATAATTTGTGAAATATAAATTAATAAACATGTAAGATAATACACATAACAGTGAGCTTATTTTATATGCCGGTATTTATTGTAAGTTATAATCCCTACGTAGTGTTAAAAACGCGTAATAGGTTTTTGTTATTACTCAGAATATATTTTTAAGTAAAGAGTAAAATTGAAAAAAAATCAGTCGATCCAAACAGTGCGAATAATAACCTTACCCACAACTATATGTCGTACCGAATACTAATGGCGTTACGCCAACGTGTGATGTGTATGCCCTATCACAAGACTACACCGAAGTAAAAATACTTTTATTCTAGATGTAAAGGAAAAGAGTAAAATTTGAGTAGACAATAAAATTGATCGTGATCAAAAACGATTCATTAGAATATTCGTTTATAATTCGATATTTAAGTTTCTCTTTTGGTTTACAATCTGGTTAAAGTTTTAATGATGTGGTTGATAGACAAAAGTCATTAAAAGTGTTTAAAACAGACAATAATTCAGCTCTTTCAAAAAATTTGAAATTGTTTGTGAAATAGAATTAGACTACCCACATTATATATGATTAAATTGTCTATTTAGAGAATGAATCCTTTAATATAATATAGAAAAATTAATTTATTATTTTTTTTAATAGTAATGTTTACCCTTGATAGAGATTTTAGTTGATGATGTAAATGCCAGAAACGCTCATTGAAATGGTAATAAATTACAGTAGTTTCTCAATTGTTGTCTTGTGTTCCAGGTCAATGGCATGGTTATTTAGTTGAATATGGTAGCAATATAGTGACAGATGGCCTCAATAAGTAGGCCATCGAAAACAGAGGGCAAGGATCAAAATTTGGGTGAAACTGAGTTGTTATGAGTTTTGTCAAATTTTCAGTTACAAAATATTTATAATATTTCAAAATCTGATAACATTTGTCGCTAAGCTTGACTATTTCTTCAGAAAAACCTTTCAAAAGAAAGTACAACTAACATTTCATGATCCAACTCCTCAATCCTTTTTCTATGTGTATTTATTGCGTTTAAAAGGAGTAAAATAATTTTTCTACGCAAACCACTAAGGTAAGTATGGCTCTTTACTCTGAATAGTAGGCTCCGTAAACATTTAGTGGTCATACGATGGTAAAATAAAATCTTTAACTACAGAGAGAGAGGTGGGGGTTGTATTGGCAGAACATGCATTGATTGGAGTGAATATATTGCGTCGACAATCAGAATGTCTAAACGCTAACAAATTGGAATTTTTTCAAGCTAATGTATTTCATGAGAACTGCGTCTGTTTTCATTTAAACTCCAATAAAAAAAGCAAAATCATATTTCAACTCTAACATCACACGTTCCCTGCTGAGAATTGATGCTGTTTAGAAATTTTTCATAAGGTAAAAACATGGTTAGCTCTCATTCGCTGTCATTATTTGCATAATTTACACTTGTCTCCCCATATAGACGTCTATATATCATAATATTTTTTATTATTTGTATCTATTATATTACACAATATCATACAAGTAGATTGTAACCCCCTTGGGCGCGCACTACCCCTAACTCGGCATGTACGTAACCTAGGACTATAGGGGTAGTTTTGGATGACGCAGGAGGTCGTCGCGTCCTTGAACGTAGCCTTAGGGGTGGTTTCGACCACGTTTAGAGGGGTAGGGGGTAGTTTTTCGAAGAAATTTAATTCTAACCCACTGACCTAAGCTAGCCAAAATGGATCCAACCTAACCTAACCTAAGTGTTGGGGGTGACCTCAGCTACGTTCAGGACCATCTCCGGGGGTAGCTCCGGGGGTAGATTGGGGGGTGGGGGGTAGTTTTCAAAAAAATTTTGGAAAAAACGTTTCTTGACTGAAGGGGTGAGTTTAGAGTCTATTACGGGCTGCTGAGGGGTAGTTTCACCTAGGGGTAGTTTTTACAAAAAATATGAAATTGCCGAAAATCGATCGGTTGGATCAAATGACCGTATGGTTAAAATCTATTATGGACCGTTGTGTGGGCAGGTTCACCTGAGGGCCGATTGTCAAAAATAATCGGGGTTCAAGGTAAAATCCACCCGGGATGGTTAAAGTAACCCTGGCCATACCTAGAGACACCCAGGAGCCAGGCCTCAGGTAAAGCCTCTTTGGAGTCAGCCCTAGGTCCAGGGTGGTCGCTATATCAATTACAGCCTATCGACTAAGACAAATACCTCCACCAAGTCCTAGGTAAAGCCATCCAGGTGTCAGACCATAGGTAAAGTCACCCCGAGGTAAAGCCACCCAGGCCTTAGGTAAGGCTAACATTGAACAAGGCCTCAAGCTTCGGGTAAAGACATCCCGAAGCCAGCCTTTAGGTAAAGTAACCCTGGAATAGCTCCGGTGGTGGGGGTAACTTGTGGAAAGTTTTAATGGTTATCTGAAGACGTATCAGCGCTTGAGCGACTCTATGCAGGTATTAGGCTTACCCTAAAATGAATGGTCTATCCCTAAATGATTCGGGTGATGAGGGGCCCGGGGTATATGATTGCAAAACTCAAAAATTTGTCTATGCTACTAAATTAATTAACAATGCAGTCAGCCTTTAAGTAAAGCTACACAAGAGCCGGGCCAGGATGGTTGCTACATCAATTACAACCTCTTGACCAAGACAAATACCTCCAACAATTCTTAAGTAAAGCTACCATGGAGTAGGGTCTTAGGTAAAGTCATACTGGAGTCGAGCCTGAGGTTAAGCCACCCAGGAGCTAGGCCTTAGGTTCAGGATGGTTGCTATATCTATTTCAGCCTTTCGACAAAGACAAACACCTCCATCAAATCTTGGGTAAAGCTACACAGGAGCCTGGTCTTAGGTAAAGTCATCTTAGAGTCAGGCCTCAGGTAAAGCCACCCAGGAGCTAGGCCTTAGGTATAGCCTACAAGGAGTATGGGCTTAGGTTAAAACCATCCTGAAGCATGGCCCTAGCTAGAGCCGCCCTCTAGAAAGGCCTTAGGTAAATTCACACTAGAGCAAGGAGGGGGTTGTCTTTAATAATATATGAAATTACCAAAAAATGATCGGTTAGATCAAACGACCAACGCTCCAACTAAACGCTAATTTTAACCGGCCAACAATTATACACCGAGTTCAAATAGTCAACAAGTTGAATCGACCAATCACAACGCAAGGGCCCGGTAGGCTTACGCAAACGGTCGCTGTAAGACGCGAAGGCTTATATACCATGTTATGCCAATATATATATATATGATAGCACACATAATGTGTTAAAGAAATACGCATGCAAGCCTACATACTATGCTAGGCCAACATACATGGGCCTACTATGTCTGTAAACCACAGGCCAAAGCCCGTATGACCTGAGCTATTTTCACCTCTTCTATCAGGTTGATCCTGGCAACCGTATAATATGGGAGGTACTATAGGGTACATCTACCAATACATAACCTATCAAGCCCACGTAAAGATTTAATATATTTGATGACGTATCCGCGTTCGAGCGACTCTATGCAGGTATTAGGTCCACCCTAACTAGAGGGGCAAGGGGTTATGATTGCCAAACTCAAAATTTGTCTATGCTACAAAATAATAAACAAAGCAATAAAGCCCTGTCGTTTCAGGGAATACGCTTGACCGTGTGTTAGACATGTACAGACTGGCAGCGATAACGCATTATCTAAAAACGGCAGCCGGCGACCGCTATAGCAGGCATAAAAACCCGCACAGCTGTGTCGTTGTGATTACTGTATCGATTTATTATGTACTGTTGGCATACCAAGGCCTACATATATAATCAGAAATCAGTGTAAATAATCAAATAGCCTCAATGGATATATCCTATAGCTGTAAATGTATCTAGATATAAAGGTATATATGGAGAAACACTAATAATGAGGCCTATCACAAAACGTGAATAAATATATGATATAAAACGATCCTAAAACGATGCTAAGCCATCATGCATGCTATCATACATAGGCTTGTTAAGCCAACATACGTGATAGCACACATAATGTGTTAAACAAATATGCGTGTAAACCTGCACACATACTATGCTAGGCCGACTTATATGGGCCTACTATGTCGGTAAACCACTGGCCAAAGCCTATATGACCTGAGCTATTTACACCTCGTCTATCAGGTAGAACCTGGCAACCGTATAATACGGGAAGTACTATATGGTATAGCTAACAATGCATAACCTATCACGCCCATGACGGTCAACAAATATTACAATATAATTAAAAAAGTCACGCAACCTATATACATACAATGCTAACCAATATAGGCATATATACTATGTTAAACCAGCATGCAATATACTCTAAATAGCCATAAATACGCTGTTAAACCAATATGCAGGTTAACCTATATACATCCTGTATTAGGCAAATATCCCCGTTACCCACATAGGCCTATATAATATGTTAAGCCAGGATGAATGATAGCTTATATAGTGTGTTAAACAAATATGCTTGTAAACCTACATAAATAATATGCTAAGCCTACATACTGTGCTAAACAGATATGCGTGTAAACCCACATAAATACTATGCTAACCAACATGGATGCTATCCTACATAGGCTTATATACTATGTTAGGCCTGCATACGTAATTACCCTATATAGTGTGTTAAATAAATATGCGTGCAAACCAAATAAATACTATGCTAAGCCGACATGCATGCTATCATACTATGTTAGGCCTACATAACGTGTTAAACATATGTGTGTGTAAGCCTGCATAGATATTATGCTAAGAAGACATGGGCCTACAAAGTATAACACATTATATCCAGTGCATAGTTTAGCTAATGGTTATCACACACTATCCTACAAGCAGCCCACAAATTACCGCATAATACCTGATACATAGCCTGGCTAATCATTAACACATAGTATGCCCCAACACATAATATCCGGTGCATAGCCTCGCTAAATAAACATAAACTCCCCAAAATTGGCTTATCAATTATGTATGGTCTAGATATAGTCACACATGTCAGTTCAAAAATCAGCTGGAAAGAAACACTAGCCTCGCTAATCATTAACACATAGTATGCCCCAACACATAATATCCGGTGCATAGCCTCGCTAATGGTTAGCACATAGTAGCCGATGCTGAGCCTGGCTATGGAATATCTGATGTGTAGCCTGACAAATGGGTAACACATTCAATGCATGGCTTGGCTAATGACCAACATATAGCTGGGCTAATGGTTAACTAATAGTTATTTTTAACTATGGGTTAACATATAGTATCCGATAAGTAGCTTGACTATAGGCCAACACATAATCTCCAGTGCATAGCCAGGCTAATGTTCATCATGTAGTACCCAATGCATAGCTTGAGTATGGTTTAACAAACAGTATCCAAAGCATAGCTTGACTATGATTATCACATGAGTAGGTTGATTACAAACTAACACATAATATCCGATGCATAGATTGACTACAAGTTAACACAAAATATCCGATGCCCGGGCTGACTAGGGTTTAGCAAACAGTATCCGATGAGTAGATTGACTAAGGTTTATCTCATAGTATCCGTAGAGTAGGTTGATTACAAACTAACACATAATATTCATCGCATAGTCTGGCTAATGGTTATTAAATAGTACCTGTTGCATAGCTAGGCTAATGATTAACACATAGTACCCGATGCATAGCCTGACTAGGGCTAGCACATGGTGTCCGAGGTATAGATTGACTAATGGTTAACACATGGTATCTAAAGCATAGCTAGGCTAGTGGATAACTAATGGTTAGTTTGACTATGGTTAACACACTGTATCCGATGCGTAGCTTAGCTAATGTATATCACACAGTACCTGTTGCATAGCTAGGCTAATGCGTATCACATAGTATCCGATGAATGGCTTGACTACAAGTTAACAAATAGTATCCGATGAGAAGCTTGAATACAAAGTAACACAAAATATCCACTGCATAGCTCGGCTAATGTTCATCATATAGCACCCGATGTATAGCCTGACTTGGGCTAACACATAGCATCTGATGAGTGGCGTGATATAAGGTAACACATAGTATCCGATGCACAACTTAGGACCGAATATGACGTCATCCAGGGCGTAGAACAAGATGGCGGCTATGTTGATACCGTGATGGCCAGTGCAGGCTAGATCAAATAACCAACGTTTCAACTAAACTACTGTCTTACGCTAAGTTTATCCGACCAACATTTACACCAAGTTCAAATAGGCTACGGCTGGTGAAGGCCAGATCAACGTTTCAGCTAATGGGTTATGGTTAGTGAAGGCACTGGCAAAAGCCTTAGGCCTTAGGCATAATTATAGCTACCAACGCATACCAAAATAGCTATATAGAAACCGTCAAGGCCTTTACACATATTGTCTAGGTATGTTGTATCATTTACAGCATACTAACTAAGGTAAAGCTACCTTTCAAGTAGGCCCTAGGTAAAGCTACCTTTGAGGTATCTCCCAGGTAAAGCTACCTTGGAGTCAAGCCATAGGTAAAGACACCGTCGAGTCTGGTCGTAGGTAAAGCTATATTAGAGTTACCCTAGGTAAAGCAACCCCTGTGTCAAGCCATAGGTAAAGCCAGCTTAGAGTCGGGCCTCAGGTAAAGTTATGCTTGAGGCTAGGTCTCAGGTAAAGCCACCCAGGTCTTAGGTAAAGCTATCTTGGAGTCAGGTCTTAGGTAAAGCTACCTTGGAGAAGGGCCTGTGTTTTGCCCTAAACAGATTTTAACGACAGTTTATGTTAGAAATACCACGCTAGATTTAGACCTAGGACATGAGTTTACATGTTTTTGCGAAGATATATTTAGCCTAAATTACGCCAGGTGATTGGAATTTTTACAGTTTACAGAAGAAATGTTTAAGCTAGTGTTAAACTTGTCTAGAGGCCGAGTTGATATATTAGTTACCTAGATATCTAGTAATGTGTCTCATGCGGGTTGCGACCTGTCAAGCTGATTGTAACGGTAATGTGTATAAAGCAACTGTAACTAGATTTAACATTGAATGTTTATTAAAGGAGTTTCTATGTTTATTATGTTTATTAAAGGAGTTTCGTTTTTTCACCGACAATAAGTACAAACACATGTAAACAAAATCATTTTATTGATCACATAGTAGTATTTACATTAGGCTTAGCTACGATAGATATACTCTTATCGTAGCGGATGTCCGCACTCTGCATATGCTACACTCTTGAAGGTTCAACGCACACCCCAGACAGGCAAACACATGTCCGCACGGTAGAAGGGCAACCTGTATTTCATCGATACAGCAAATCTTGCACAGCGTACGACCATCCTGATTGTTTACACCGTCATCGTCAGAGTAGTCCTCATTGTCTGTTGTACAGATGTCTACCCCCATCTGGGCCCGTTTAGCACTTATACCCACTATGTATTTACATTTAGGAAACCACTTTGCATGTACCTGTAACGGATCATCATTCGCTGACCAATCTTTAAGTCCTCCGGCGCATTTAAAGCACAATGTTTGATCTTCTTGGCCGGTGTAAAAGAATCCCGATTCGCTGAGACGCACGGGGTTGACAGTATCATTTGACACTCCTTTCCAAGTACGAAACGATCGTAATCTACGACGATACGGTGATAGTTTGGGGAAGGCTTTCTTCTCGATTGTGAGAGTATCTGTCCAGTAGTAGACACCTACCATGGTGTTGTCTGAGGATTTTAGTCTGTGCTGTCCGTACTTATATTGTTCTCTTGGTTAGGGGTTGATTACGTCAAGGTTGATATGGGTTACCACGGAGGCATGTTGAACTCGTTCAGATTTGTACACACCCGCCCTTTGGCCGATTTCTCCTGCAGATTGACTAGTGTTAAAGTAAGTATAAGCAACAGTTAAACCTATACAGATGACCTACCGATGTTCCACACGCCATCTTGACCGACATTGTGTTTGACGTCATTTGCTGCGGTTATGTTGATATGTCCAGAGTGTGCTATCCCGGTCATAACAATATTATTGTAAAGGTTTTAAACATGATTTATTTGTCGAGCTCTGTGTGTGTATGATCTACACCTGCAATGAAACGTAATAACACTGTTTATTTACTTAGCACAATCTGTAGGATAATGTAAGGTAACGTGCATATTGGCCTAATACAGGATGTGCGTAGATTTACATGTATATCGGCTTAACCCAGTATGTAGGCCTATGTAGGTTAACACCCATATATACTTAATACAGGTTTACATGCTTATTAGCATGTGTTAACCATAGTCAAACTAACCATTAGTTATCCACTAGCCTAGCTATGCTTTAGATACCATGTGTTAACCATTAGTCAATCTATACCTCGGACACCATGTGCTAGCCCTAGTCAGGCTATGCATCGGGTACTATGTGTTAATCATTAGCCTAGCTATGCAACAGGTACTATTTAATAACAATAAGCCAGACTATGTGATGAATATTATGTGTTAGTTTGTAATCAACCTACTCTATGGATACTATGAGATAAACCTTAGTCAATCTACTCATCGGATACTGTTTGTTAAACCCTAGTCAGCCCGGGCATCGGATATTTTGTGTTAACTTGTAGTCAATCTATGCATCGGATATTATGTGTTAGTTTGTAATCAACCTACTCATGTGATAATCATAGTCAAGCTATGCTTTGGATACTGTTTGTTAAACCATACTCAAGCTATGCATTGGGTACTACATGATGAACATTAGCCTGGCTATGCACTGGAGATTATGTGTTGGCCTATAGTCAAGCTACTTATCGGATACTATATGTTAACCCATAGTTAAAAATAACTATTAGTTAACCATTAGCCCAGCTATATGTTGGTCATTAGCCAATCCATGCATTGAATGTGTTACCCATTAGTCAGGCTACACATCAGATATTCCATAGCCAGGCTCAGCATCGGCTACTATGTGCTAACCATTAGCGAGGCTATGCACCGGATATTATGTGTTGGGGCATACTATGTGTTAATGATTAGCCAGGCTAGTGTTTCTTTCCAGCTGATTTTTGAACTGACATGTGTGACTATATCTAGACCATACATAATTGATAAGCCAATTTTGGGGAGTTTATGTTTATTTAGCGAGGCTATGCACCGGATATTATGTGTTGGGGTATACTATGTGTTAATGATTAGCCAGGCTATGTATCAGGTATTATGCGGTAATTTGTGGGCAGCTTGTAGGATAGTGTGTGATAACCATTAGCTAAACTATGCACTGGATATAATGTGTTATACTTTGTAGGCCCATGTCTTCTTAGCATAATATCTATGCAGGCTTACACACATATATGTTTAACACGTTATGTAGGCCTAACATAGTATGATAGCATGCATGTCGGCTTAGCATAGTATTTATTTGGTTTACACGCATATTTATTTAACACACTATATAGGGTAATTACGTATGCAGGCCTAGCATAGTATATAAGCCTATGTAGGATAGCATCCATGTTGGTTAGCATAGTATTTATGTGGGTTTACACGCATATCTGTTTAGCACAGTATGTAGGCTTAGCATATTATTTATGTAGGTTTACAAGCACATTTGTTTAACACACTATATAAGCTATCATTCATCCTGGCTTAACATATTATATAGGCCTATGTGGGTAACGGGGATATTTGCCTAATACAGGATGTATATAGGTTAACCTGCATATTGGTTTAACAGCGTATTTATGGCTATTTAGAGTATATTGCATGCTGGTTTAACATAGTATATATGCCTATATTGGTTAGCATTGTATGTATATAGGTTGCGTGACTTTTTTAATTATATTGTAATATTTGTTGACCGTCATGGGCGTGATAGGTTATGCATTGTTAGCTATACCATATAGTACTTCCCGTATTATACGGTTGCCAGGTTCTACCTGATAGACGAGGTGTAAATAGCTCAGGTCATATAGGCTTTGGCCAGTGGTTTACCGACATAGTAGGCCCATGTAAGTCGGCCTAGCATAGTATGTGTGCAGGTTTACACGCATATTTGTTTAACACATTATGTGTGCTATCACGTATGTTGGCTTAACAAGCCTATGTGTGATAGCATGCATGATGGCTGAGCATCGTTTTAGGATCGTTTTATATCATATATTTATTCACGTTTTGTGATAGGCCTCATTATTAGTGTTTCTCCATATATACCTTTATATCTAGATACATTTACAGCTATAGGATATATCCATTGAGGCTATTTGATTATTTACACTGATTTCTGATTATATATGTAGGCCTTGGTATGCCAACAGTACATAATAAATCGATACAGTAATCACAACGACACAGCTGTGCGGGTTTTTATGCCTGCTATAGCGGTCGCCGGCTGCCGTTTTTAGATAATACGTTATCGCTGCCAGTCTGTACATGTCTAACACACAGTCAAGCGTATTCCCTGAAACGACAGGGCTTTATTGCTTTGTTTATTATTTTGTAGCATAGACAAATTTTGAGTTTGGCAATCATAACCCCTTGCCCCTCTAGTTAGGGTGGACCTAATACCTGCATAGAGTCGCTCGAACGCGGATACGTCATCAAATATATTAAATCTTTACGTGGGCTTGATAGGTTATGCATTGGTAGATGTACCCTATAGTACCTCCCATATTATACGGTTGCCAGGATCAACCTGATAGAAGAGGTGAAAATAGCTCAGGTCATACGGGCTTTGGCCTGTGGTTTACAGACATAGTAGGCCCATGTATGTTGGCCTAGCATAGTATGTAGGCTTGCATGCGTATTTCTTTAACACATTATGTGTGCTATCATATATATATATATATTGGCTTAACATGGTATATAAGCCTTCACGTCTTACAGCGACCGTTTGCGTAAGCCTACCGGGCCCTTGCGTTGTGATTGGTCGATTCAACTTGTTGACTATTTGAACTCGGTGTATAATTGTTGGCCGGTTAAAATTAGCGTTTAGTTGGATCGTTGGTCGTTTGATCTAACCGATCATTTTTTGGTAATTTCATATATTATTAAAGACAACCCCCTCCTTGTTCTAGTGTGAATTTACCTAAGGCCTTTCTAGAGGGCGGCTCTAGCTAGGGCCATGCTTCAGGATGGTTTTAACCTAAGCCCATACTCCTTGTAGGCTATACCTAAGGCCTAGCTCCTGGGTGGCTTTACCTGAGGCCTGACTCTAAGATGACTTTACCTAAGGACCAGGCTCCTGTGTAGCTTTACCCAAGATTTGATGGAGGTGTTTGTCTTTGTCGAAAGGCTGAAATAGATACCTATTAGCCTTTACCTAAGATCCTACTCCATGGTAGCTTTACTTAAGAATTGTTGGAGGTATTTGTCTTGGTCAAGAGGTTGTAATTGATGTAGCAACCATCCTGGCCCGGCTCTTGTGTAGCTTTACTTAAAGGCTGACTGCATTGTTTATTAATTTAGTAGCATAGACAAATTTTTGAGTTTGGCAATCATATACCCCGGGCCTCTCATCACCCGAATCATTCAGGGATAGACCATTCATTTTAGGGTAAGCTTAATACCTGCATAGAGTCGCTCAAGCGCTGATACGTCATCAGATAACAATTAAATCTTTCCACAAGTTACCCCCACCACCGGAGCTATTCCAGGGTTACTTTACCTAAAGGCTGGCTTCGGGATGTCTTTACCTGAGGCCTTGTTCAATGTTAGCCTTACCTAAGGCCTGGGTGGCTTCACCTCGGGGTGACGTTACCTATGGTCTGACACCTGGATGGCTTTACCTAGGATTTGGTGGAGGTATTTGTCTTAGTCGATAGGCTGTAATTGATATAGCGACCACCCTGGACCTAGGGCTGACTCCAAAGAGGCTTTACCTCGGGCCTGGCTCCTGGGTGTCTCTAGGTATGGCCAGGGTTACTTTAACCATCCCGGGTGGATTTTACCTTGGACCCCGATTATTTTTGACAATAGGCCCTCAGGTGAACCCGCCCACACAACGGTCCATAATAGATTTTAACCATACCGTATACGGTCATTTGATCCAACCGATCGATTTTCGGCAATTTCATATTTTTTTTAAAAACTACCCCTAGGTGATCCCGCCCCCTCAATGGCCCAAAAAGGACTCTACACGTATCCCGTACTGTCTGTTGATCCAACCGATCGATTTTCGGCAATTTCATATTTTTTGTAAAAACTACCCCTAGGTGAAACTACCCCTCAGCAGCCCGTAATAGATTCTAAACTCACCCCTTCAGTCAAGAAACGTTTTTTCCAAAATTTTTTCGAAAACTAACCCCACCCCCCAATCCACCCCCGGAGCTACCCCCGGAGATGGTCCTGAACGTAGCTGAGGTCACCCCCAACACTTAGGTTAGGTTAGGTTGGATCCATTTTGGCTAGCTTAGGTCAGTGGGTTAGAATTAAATTTCTTCGAACAACTACCCCCTACCTCTCTAAACGTGGTCGAAACCACCCCTAAGGCTACGGTCAAGGCTGCGACGACCTCCTGCGTCATCCAAAACTACCCCTATAGTCCTAGGATACGTACAGGCCGAGTTAGGGGTAGTGCGCTCCCAAGGGGGGTACAATCTACTCATACAATTTTACATTATAATTAATTATTTGGTTCATACAGTTAAATATATTATACCGCATTGGTTTTGTTATGGTTTGTTGCGTTGCTTTGGTCCCGTTATTGTTGTGTTTCGTTTTGTCGCATTACTTAGCTTTCACATGTGTTGCGTTAAAATCCATTTCTCCCCATTATGTCATTGTTACGTGGCATTCGGTTTTGTATTTTTTGAAATGTTTTTACCTAGCATTATGTTCCGTTCCGTTACTTTTAGTTTGTCGTAAGAAGCGTAGCAACAAAGCTATTTAGGGGTGGTTCCGATCGATTACGTGAGTAATATCCTGGAAAGCTTTTAAAATCAGCAACTGGGAACAACATTTTACACTATGTTATCAGTGAAAAAAATTAGATTCTTACGCCATGGCTC